>JANHGO010000362.1:0-41664 GCA_024606505.1 Aquila spilogaster
CGCCAAGGGCTCGGCCCCGGCCTCGGCATATCGGAGCCACCCCTGTGAGGCGGTGGCCGTGTCACAGGGGTGGCAGGATGAGAAACGCGGAGAGAAAGGCGAGAGGGCAGGGGAGAAATAAAAGGAAAAGTGTCATATCCAGAAGGAGTTTTGCAGGCTGTCTCTCCCCCCGAAACCTATCAGTGCGGTGGACCCCAGGGACGGGGTGAGATTAATTGCTCCGCGTTAGGAAGAAAATGAGAGATGTCATTAATCAAGGAAGTTGTAAATCATCCCCGTTTGGAGATGGAATTCGGAGATTAGCTGGGGCAGATGGCTGGCAAAAACACAGCGCTCGCCAGGGCTGGCGTAAATCACTCAACTTCTGCACTTACTAAACAGCCGATGACAGCAGTACAAGCGTTTCTTAAGGAGAAGTGTTTCTTAGGAAGATGAATATTCACTTTGTATTACGGAAGCGCTGCCAATAGCTATTATGTTTCTCAGTAATTCAAGTAGCAGGTTTTCCTTCCTGGATGTCAGAAAATTCATACCTGAAGAAAGAAGACTTTCTAAATATTTTCCCCTTGCTTATTTGTCTTACCTGAAATAAACAGGCAAAGCTGTGCGTTACTGTGTGTCCTCAGAGCTCCGTGAAAGTCACCTTTATTTGCAGCAGCTACAGCAATATCAACGTTTGTTCCAAGTTTGTTTTTATTTCTGTGCACTCTGAGGAAAGCAGTGAATCAATGCCACTTTTATTCATTACTTCTAAAAGAACACTGGACACTCAGTGGAGTCTAAATATTCCAAGCAGCTTTCTTTCATCAGTCTACCCTAAATTTGTTTCACAAAGCAAAAATGAGTTACGGCATGATCAACTTGAATCAATCTTGCATGGTATCGCATTGATTACCGTGTCAAATGCTTGTATAAATATAAGCTTAGCACCAATATCAATGAGCGAGTAATTGTGAAGTTGACTGCATGCCTTGCAATAACGTGATCAGTCTACGGCAGCATTCAGAAGTTTGCAGAAACTTCAGTGATAAATTAAATAATAGCATCTATTCTATCACGTAAAATAGACTGCAGTCCAAAACATGGCGTTTTCAATCATTACTTAGAAGGTATTCAGATGTTAACCTGATCGGTAATCTAAATGTTTATTATGCTCAGCAGTTCAATTTTCATTATTAAAAACTCCTTTTAGTAAAATGTATGCTATTTTAATTAATTTTAAGAAAAGCTATGTACAACATAAAAAGTTGTATTCAAGTTACACTTCACTATTTGGATTTACTGAGCACTGTACGGAGCACAGAGTCACCTTTAAATGATTTCAGTAGAGGATGTAGAAACAAGAACTCTTGCAAGTTTCACCTTTTCTGATGAACAAAATCTGAGGGATAATGATGCTAAAATTAATTTTTTAATTAAAAATGTAAAACTAATACTTCAGGTGGAAAAGCAGGTCATTTTTATGACTTAGAAATATCACTAACACTGTCAAAATAACTTACATTGAAGAGGACCTTTCGAGACTCCTTACTGAAGGCAGGGCAACTTCATATCTAGACTGAGTCCAACCAGGTTTCCAAAATGGAGATTCTAGCTTTTCTGGATAACCTGTTTGATTGTGACTACTGCTTATTGTGCAGCATGTTTTCAAAAATGGGTAGCTGATATGACTTATCCAGATTCTAATAGAGATACCCTTGATGAAACATACACAATACACAACAGTCATAGTATGACTTCCTCCTGACTTCCTATTTTTGTCAGAAATAACAAAGATTTAGGTCAAAGTCAGTTATATCCCATTTGGCCGTGCAAGCTGATCATGCCAGGGTATCAGCAGAATCTACAAAATATACTTACTTATCCTGGGTGTTATGTATGTTCAGTACGTAATGTTCAGTACTTAAATGTTGTGGGGTTTTCTTCCAGTAACAATAGTGATGTTTTCTTGAGACGTCATTTCTCAGAAACCTGTGAGAGCTTGTCTACCTTTTAATGCACCCATAGCCCATGTACAACAGGGATATAGCTGATGCACAGATCAGCCCTGAATAGCAGCTCAGAGGGAGACCAGGAAAGGGAAAACCTGACAAAATGGGTAACCTAGGTTGGAACTGTTTTCCCTTTAGTTCACACAAATCCTAGTTTGTCTGCCATCTCCATTTTTAAAAGAGAAAAAAGCTACAACTTCTAGCCATTGCACTCATGAATAATGATAAAATCTTTGAATTGTTTACTAATATTCTCATTATTATTATTTGCATTCTAAATTATCCTCCTTAATGTAATTTGCACACTTTTTCTACATATCCATATATACTCATAGTTTACAAATATATATATATATAAGGCATGTAATCTCAAGTCTCATGCATACTGACAGTCTTGTTTTTCACACTAGTAGCAAGCCTGCAGGCATCTCTGAAACCTGAACTATTCTGCTATTGCAAAATCGCCATCTCATTCCAAACCTAACAGCCTTTCAAGCTGTGTTTGTAATATCATTATGCTTTTTCAGGCCTGTTAGAGATTATCAAGGATGAGAACTGAAAAGAAATTAGATCAACAATTCTGGGAGAGAGTCTGTAGAGAACCAAGTGAAAAATTCTTCTTAAATCTGTTAAGAACTTGTGAAACCTTCCAGAATTTTTGTAGTGATGCAAAAAAAAAAGAGGGAAAAGTCTTCCCTGTGGAACTTAAAGAGAAGATATGTGCTTATAGTCAAGGGGCTAAGTAATTCAACATATTGGAGTAGGATAAGGAGGCTTTCACCTTATTTCAGCAAATCAGTGATAAATGGACGAAGTTGTTACTATTTTACATATTCTTTGTCCTATTAATTAGTTTGTCTCATTAATTAGTTACTTCACTCCGATTTCCAGTGAGCAGAAGCCTACTCAAGAAATCACCAGCACAGCAGACACTAATTGGTGTTCCCATTTGCCATCTATTCATTTTCTAGCACTGTGGAGACAGCACACACAACTCTACCACTGATTGCTTTGAAATGTTTAAGGCAAAAACAATAGTAAAATGCAGAAAGAATTAGATTGGCCATGTCCATGACGTAACACAGTGCTTATCTGCACTTTTCTGAACCTTAAAATAAGAAGCTATCACTGAACGTGTCTTTTTTCCAACATGATAATATAGCATACAGCCATTGCAGTAGAGCTGTAGGAACATTGTTTGTCAGTCATGGGACATGACAGCTCAAAGTCTACCTTATCCTTAAAAGAGCAGTAAGGAATTCCCTGTATAGAAGACTGCATAGTTACAATTAGCAGACCATCCATTCATTCTTCTCAGCCTTTATTTTCTAATGTATCACTTTAATAAAAACAGCTTTCAAAATGTGAGAGCTCTTGGGAGACACCTGAGTTGAAAGACCATGATTGCACTAATGATCAGCTCCCAGCCGTTTTCGAACCTGTGTGGGGTTTTCTGCTTCTCATGGATGCATGCAAGTCCATGGAGCCAGATGGGATTTATCCCAGGGTACTCAGAGAGCTGGTCAGTGTCATTGCAATACCTCTCTCAATTATTTTTAACAGTCTTGGGAATCTGGAGAAGCCCCAGTTGACTGAAAGCTTGCAAACGTTGTTCCAATTTACAAGAAGAGCAAGAAGGAAGAGCCTGGTAATTACAGGGCTGTCAGTCTCACTTCAGTGCCTGGAAAAAATTATGGAGAAAATTATGCTGGGAGTTACTGAAAAACACCTGAAGGACAATGCAGTCATTGGTCACTGCCAACATGGTTTCATGAAGGGAAGGGGGAAGGTCCTGTTTAACTAACTTAATTCCCTTTTGTCACAACGTCACCCATCTAATTTTCCAAGGGAAGCCAGCTGATGTTTTATTTTTGGATTTCAGTAATGCTTTCAATACTGTTTCTCACAGTAACCTTCTGGACAAAATGTCCTGCATACAGCTAGACAAAAACATAATGTGATGGGTGAGCAATTGCCTTATGGGTCAGGCTCAAAGGATTGTAGTAAATGGGGTTATATCAGGCTGGCAGCCAGTCATTAGTGGGGTTCCTCAGGGCTTCATTTTAGGGACAGTTCATAGAATCATAGAATCATAGAATCAATCACAGAATGGCTTGAAGTGGAAAGGACCTCAAGAGTCATCAAGCTTCGAATCCTCCTGTCACAGGCAGGGCTGCCAGCTGCTAGACCAAGTACTAGATCAGATTGCCCAGGGCTCTATCCAACCTGTCCTTAAATACTTCAAGAGGGCAGAATAGAGCGGGACAATCTCCTCCCTTGCCCTGCTGGCTGAGTTCTCTTTAATGTTTTCATAAATGACTTGGATGTAAGACTAGAAAGCGTTTTGAGTAAGTTGTCTGACAGTACTAAATTGTGGGGAGCTGTTAATTCTCTCAAGGGTGAAGAAGTCTTGCAGAGAGATCTAGACAAATTTCAGAGCCAGGCTATCACCAACCACATGAATTTTAACAAGAGCAAGTGCTGGATTCTGCACCTGGGAAGGAGCAAACCTGGCTGCACATACAAACTGGTGGACGACATGTGGGAGAGCAGCCCTGCTTAAAAGGATTTGGGCATCTTGGACAACAGCAAGTTGAATATGAGTCAACAGTGTGCCCAGGCAGCCAGAAAGGCCAATGGGGCCAGCCTGGGGTGCATAAAGCATGGCATTGTTAGCCAGTTGAGGGAAGTGATTGTCCCATTGTACACAATACTGGTGAGGCCTGACGTTGAGTACTGCGTACGGTTTTGGGCACCACAGTACAAAAAGGATGCAAAACTATTGGAGAGTATCCAAAGGAGGGCTACAAAGATAGTGAAGGGTCTAGAGGGGAAGATGTCTGAGGAGTCGCTGAAGTACCTTGGTTTGTTCAGCCCAGAGAAGAGGAGACTGAGGGGAGACCTTCAGCTTCCTCATGAGGGGGAGCGAAGAGATGGGCACTGATCTCTCAGTGGTGACCAGTGATAAAACCCAAGGGAACGGAATGAATCTGCTACGGGAGAGGTTCAGCTTAGATGTCAGGAAAAGGTTCCTCACTGAGAGGGTGATCAGACATTGGAACAGCCTCCCCAGTGGTCATGGCACCAAGCTTGCCAGAGTTCAAGAAGTGTCTGGACAATACTCTCAGTAACATGGTCACTTTTTTTATGGCCATATCTGGAGCCAGTGATCCTTGTGGATCTCTTACAACTCAGGATATTCTATGATTCTGTGATTCTACTATTGTGTATCTGCATGGTTTTAAGAAACATACCCAGTTTTCCATGAAATACGAATTACAGACACATTTTTTAAACTATTAGATTATTTTATTAATTTCATGAAAAGTTAAATGTGTGTTTACAAAGGCATATATATTAATATAATATATATATACATATATGTCCCTGATAGTTTACGTTCCACAGGACAGACAAACTAGATGGTTTCATTCCAACTTAATGTCAGTATTTTAACCCTTCACTGCAAAGCGGAGGTGGTACAGAATGTGAGTGGATTGTACAGTCCTGAATCAAAGTTCTGGAAAGTGCTCTATACTGGTCTCACACTTTTCTTTAACAAGTACTTACCTGGAAAGATGAAACTGTCATTCAGAGCACATCCAATTCGTACCAAACAAAAACCTGTCAATTTTTAGCATCATAAACTCTGATTTATGAAAACAAGAACCTTTACTAAACACCATTAATGCACTTGTAATGGCTTTGTGAAACTACAGTTGGATATTACCTTTATTAATGATAATGAACCTTCTTAACATTAATTAACTAATAAATAGAGTACTTTCTTCTCAGTTATGACAGAGATGTTTACAAAGGATAAGCTACTGAAACATTGCCTTTTTTTTAACACTTGAGCACCTCTAAGGAGTTGGCAATTGGAAATATAAAGGTCAGCTTCTAGTAATGATAGGCGGACTATACACAGAAGAAAAGATTTTCATGAAAACCTGGCTTGCTGTGGACTAATTGCTCATAACTCTCATCATTCCTTTGGAAACATGCAGATAATCCTAATTCAAGATAAATAGCTTAGCTGAAGTTTAAGGAGAATAAACAAGGCTTATATCAACTATGAAGTATTGCATATTGAAGATGCAAATGGCCTAATCCATAGCTATGTCAGGAACTGGAAAAATCCAGTCTAGTTGCAGAAGAGCAGGGAGTCTTTCTTGGATTTGCCTGTAGTAACACTGTATCCCCAGCAGCAACCTTCAGTGTGCTGCAAGAAGTCACTAATGTTTTGGTAAGAACAAGTACAGCATCACTCGTTCTAGTCTCAATGATGTGCTACTTTTCTCTCTGAAGAGTCTCCTCACAGAGCTATGTGCCCTGTGAAGGGAAGAGGCCTAGTGAGATCTCCTAGGGCTTTCTTTTTGTTTCAATTTTTAGCCATAAAATTATACTGGAATCACTCAAGTGGAACAAAAGTATGTTTTCCATGCAGACACTATATAATAACATATATTTCATGTACAAGTTTTGTGGGATCTAGACTGACAACATAAACATTTACCTGGGCCTTTTCATTTGCTGAAAACAGGTACCAGGTCAGCTTATCACTAACACATATGAACTGGACATGACCACTAAAATTGATCATTTTTTAAAGCATTGTAGGTTTTTCTGCATTGGTTTGCTCAGGAATGGCCAAATGCAGACTGCATCACTCTGGTTTTAGCTCAGACAAATGGAAATAGCACTGTTCCAAGGGACAGGATCAAAAGAGAGCATGCCCATAAAACATAGGAATGTGTTTCAACAGTGAGTTTTCTGTTTGCTTTTTATTGTCACTTTTACTGTGACAATGCCTTCTGTACAAAAGACTGTGCTATTTTCTAGTAGACTAGAACATGGCATAGCATAAAAAAATACCAATTCCATGACATTAAAAAAGAGTACTTTTCTAGCACTACTGAGCAGAACTCAACACGTTACCTAAGCTAACAACCAGAAAAACAGAATGAACTCTGTATGATATAGAATATATAGGTCTATATAGGAGTATTGTGGAAATGTGGATATAGAGTACTTAGTATGTTTTTAGGTTATGTAGAATATGTAAATATTTAGTTCAAGTAGTCTTTAAAGGCATTTTACTGTCAGGCAGAGTACTGTCATTCTGTGAAGTGGTATCTCATAAACATTACCATAACATGATAAATCATAATAAAAACAGCCCAGCAGAAATGGTTGCAAGATTGTGCATAGAGCTATGTTTATGTCTTTTAAAATCCCCCTAGGCAGAAATCACCGTGCATGTTTATTCCTATGACTGGGTCTTCCAAAGCCTTGGGGAATTTTCCCAGCTACAGAAATGCTTGGTGAATTTTTGCAGATTTTATTCAGATCAGAGTTGATTTTTTCATGTGTTTAAATGATACTGTGAGGACTCAGCTTCTTGTGAAAGAATAGATGTGGCTAAGAGGAAAGACAGAAGTAATTAACCTGTCTCTCTTACAAAAACTTCCAACAAAAAATGCTACAACTGAAATTAATAGCATTATCAAAACTTGAGTAAAAACATCAAAAACAAGATTTATAAAAGCAAACAAGAACTGACATCTAATTCTCATCCCTGAAGTTGAAAACAAAATTTCTGGTGGCTTTGATGAGGATATTCTTTCCTTCCTGCTGTCTCTGGTACATATTTACATGTCTAAAAAGCCAAGAAAATAGATGAAGCAATAAATATCAATGACTAATGCACTACATACATGTTTAATAACCTAATTTTTAATACAAATATCTAAACAGAAACTTAAATAGTTTTTTCAGTGTAACTCTCTAGGCTTTTAAAGTTGATGTTTATTTGTTTAAAGTCATCTAGAAAAATCTCAGACTACAGAGTTAAATGTTAAAGAGCTGGGTGCTCACTGCTCTTTAGACAGAAGAATAAATCCTCTGGACTAATAAGGTTGCAAGGCCCCCAGGTTGGAAGGGGCTTGCAACAAGTATTGCTCTCTCCATGGTTTCTAACAGCAGCAATCACACATACAGAAAAAAGTATCAGACCTGTTCAAAGGGTGCATTGAATCAAGAGGAAGATTGCTTCAGTAGCTAAAAGCTGGGAGGAATTGGGATTTCAGTTACAGCCTTTTCTTTCTTCTGACGCACACCATGTACCAACAAGATTGACAAGCATGATCAGAAACAGGTCTGTAGGATCTGAGATGCATACAGAATTATGCAATTACTTTTTAATGTAAACAGAAGGCAGTACTGCCAGTTATATATCCTAGGTTTAAACTTTTATTCAATTTTGATACAGTGAATAAAGGGATTCGAGTTGTGGGTTAAAAGTTCTTGACTAGAAAGTAGCCATTTTCAACTTTATTTGTTGCTTTTCTTATTTTCTTCCTCATGCAATTGACTCGAAGATCAGAAAGCTGTTTTATGAACAAGGA
The DNA here is from genome assembly GCA_024606505.1 of Aquila spilogaster. Classification (NCBI taxonomy): domain Eukaryota; kingdom Metazoa; phylum Chordata; class Aves; order Accipitriformes; family Accipitridae; genus Aquila; species Aquila spilogaster. The sequence goes on from JANHGO010000362.1 coordinate 8,399, forward strand.
TAATACTGACACCACCCCCATAAGGCAGACAAAATCCTCATAATAGACTCAGAAAGAAATGAGAGAGATCTAGAACCCTACATGCTTTTTCATAATGAATAGTTCATTACATTTTAGTTTAAATGTATTTTAAAAAGACTTCATGGATATCAGTGTGCCACTCTAAAGTAACTCTCAACACAAAATGGAGGGAAGGTAGGTGTCAGGATTAAGTCCTGTTTTCAAAAAGCACTTATGACGGCTAATTGAAAACCTTTCGGTAAGTCACAATTAGACACTCTCAAAATGAAAAAAATTATATCAATCTACCTAAGGAATGGTTTGAATTTCTGGGCAACTATCTGGCTTAATCAAAAGCTGTTCTTTCCCACTCCTTTTTCTGCAGCTCTACAATGAAAGCAGGCTTCACAAAGCCCCTAGTGGCACTAATGATGCTATCGCTCCTTTTTGCTGAGCTGTCATTTCTCCTAATTATCATTTATATTGGGTTCTGCTACATTCTGATATTAATGTTGCCACATATATACTTTAATTATTAGGCAACACTACACAGTACTTATTCATAAGAGAATTCCAGGCCCCTAGACTTCCCTGAAGCCTTGAAATATTGATAGATGTCTTTAAGATGGTCCCTGCTTAATGTTCATTACGAGGGAATTAGATAGCTGTCCATAAAACCTTTAATTTTATACATGCAAACGGCCATTGTTTGAGCAAAAATGGATAACTGAGCATCTAATTAGTGAATACCTGCTTGCACACACAATTAGCTAATTTACAAGAGCAGATGCTGGCTTATGAATACAGCAAAAGTGGTTCAAGTGGCATGGAAGTTCCCTTCATACATGACTCCCTACCACCTCAAATGTCAAGTTATTCTCCTTTTCCAGAGATGTAGGGAGGTAAAGAAATGTCACTGTCAAGTATTTCCTTTAGCATTTTGCACTTGAAAATAACATGGAAATAGTATAAAGGGTCTTAAAAGTCTCTAGAAATTCCCTCATTCCTCAAAAATTAATTAATAAATAAAAATAAATCCTAAGCATCGGCTCCATCAACTTTATGGTCACAGTGCAACTAAAATAAGTGCTCTTGCTCACCCTGTCTTTTCCTATCAATCTGTTACATGGAAGGCTGGTTGATTTAGATACTTAGTAAGTGTCAAGGTTTACTCAGACAAATTCTAGGTTCTATAGCATCAGTAAATTCTTTAGTTAGCTCCTGCAATACATATTTGCAGACTGCTCATTTAAATCAATAAGTCACCGTGTTATCTTAGGTATAATTGACATATTTCTTTTTCTGGAAGATTTCATTTGCTTTGCTTTGACCAATTCATTTTTTTATCAAGGAAGTTTGCTGACTATGTTTCCACAGCATAATCTGATCAAATTCATTATTTTTAGAGTTGGTCACAGACAGTTCTCTGGTAAGTGCAATTAATTTCATTATCACTATCACTTCCTCATCAAAAAATCAAAGAGCAGGCTAAAAAACAAAAAACTTGTCTTGAATCCAGATAACTCTCCTGAGTGGTTGTTCCCTTTGTTTAGGACAGCTGCATGTAACACTGAAATAACATAAATTTCATTTAATATATGCATATAAATAGTTCTAGTTTATGACTGTACCAATATAAATTGGTAGAAATACACGTGTATTGTTACATAAAAGGCCCTTGAAGGGAAAACATAAGTTTCAGAAACCTGAGTGTCTTTAGATACTGTCTAGTTTTCTTATTTTCTTCAAATCTCTCCTTTTTTACCAGAATTTAAGACATAGCAAAGTAGAAAATTGTAGAAAAAAAATGTAGCGAAAAAGGCGAGATTAAAAAGAGTAGTAAGAAAGCAATCAGTCAATCAGAAAAATCAGAAAAGTTGTTATGTGTGGACAGAATGTACGTAGGTTGGTCTGAAAGTAAGGCTTCCTATTTATTTTTGTGGAAAATACAGCAGGTACAAAGAGCACAATAACACTATTTAATAGAGCAAATTCTCAGCTAAAAATGTTATTTCTCAATACGGTCACAACCATTAGCTATGCATTTTCACCAGCAATGAACAAAAGCCTGCATGCTGCACTCATAAAAATCTGCATGGCCATCTGGAACATTGTTTGTCTTTCACATCTCTGTCACCACTGCAGAAACACTCCACCTACCACTTCACTGTGATCACATCCACTCTTTGGGCTCCATACACATTCAGCAAATGTAGATGAATGTCAGTGCGTACCATTTTTTCTTCATGGAGGAATTTAGTTCCATACCTTCGCTTCATATGCACTTCCATGTCAGACGTCTTTTTGTCTTACTGCCCCTCTGCTGCCACCAGTCACATGGGAACAAAATGTAAGGAGTATCTGCAGGAAGGTTCAACCTCTACTGCCATACTACTGACATTTGCCTCTGACACTGTGAGCCAACATAATAAAATAGGAGGCATTACTTTCAGAGCAGCCCTCTGAAGAGTAAGTAAGATTGTTCTTGTTGAAACAAACCCACAAACCTACTCTGGAACAAGAAGTTGATGGTTAAAGTACATTTTGTTTGTGAAGAGTGGTATGAGCTCAGATGGTCTACTAATTACTGTGAAACAGAAGTAGAGTGTTCCATAACTTTAGGCAGTGCTGTGATACACTCATTTTACTAATACAATCCTGGTCAATTCTAATTCTGTTTTCTACAGAAATGAATGTGCTGATTATGTTTGATTTGTGTGAAGAACATTAGGAAAAATAAATTTATAACATTAAATATTGAAGGACCTCTTAAGTTTCTAGAATTTATTTATTTTTCAAAGCTTAATTCTAACTCTGCTTTATGATCTATAGAAGTAAAATTGACTTATATCCTTTTCACAAACAGTTGTACTTAGGCAATTCTTCTCAAAAGATCACCTTGTGAAATAGAAAAATGTGAAAGCATGCTTTGATTTAGTGTTATGTGGTACGTTTGCTATCCCAGGAGCAATGAAATGGAAGTGTTGTAATGTTATCAAGCCAGTCATCTTTCCCTTGTGAAGCAAAGGGACATGCCTGTTTCGTCCTCAGACACAGAGACACTCTATCCTCTGCTATGGAGCAACCATGTGACACACATTAGCAGCTAATAGAGATGTGGTCTAAAATAGCCTTTTTCCCACTTTTGTCTAATTTAGATAATGTGTGGTTCTAGGTGTGAACAGATAGCACTGATTTATTACAAATCATTCCTCCGATTTTTGGGTGTTCACAACAATCTGAGGTTTGGATAATTAACCACACTTAATATTTTGGAAACAATACTGTTTCTTAAAATACTCGTCTTTCAAAGGAAATCTGGAAACCTCTGGACGCTAATCATCAGATCAATTAAGCTTCCAAGCATAGAAGACTGTTCTGCCCTTTGCAAAATTCAGAGAAACAACCTCTAATGGGATACAGAGTTGTGTGTGCTAAGTACAGTCATTTTCACTGAAAAGCAGCCCTTTAGCCACAAGCAACTGTATTCTTTAAAGACAATATGCAATGCATCTGCTAAGAACCAATAATGCAATTAGTAGCTTTAGTATATCAGAGATGTTGCTATTTATGCACTCCACTTAGGTACACCAGTTAGCAAAAAACGTTTTTATAGCTTAGCAACCAGTTCCAATCATTTCATCATCTATTTCATTGTCAGGCTTGGTCGCTTTCTTTTTGCAGAGTTTTAATAGAGTGCTTTTAAGTCCTGGGAGTGAAATACTCCCCACATAACGGGCACTATGCCAGCGTGCTGCTAACTTTCATCTGGCTTTCTGTACTTTTCCTCCAGCTGCCTTTCAGCTTGACTGTTTCACAGTTACACAAGGCCATAGTTTACTTAGTAAACAGCACGGAGAAAATTGGTGCTACGTCAAAGATTGCAAAAAAAGCTTTCAGAAGAATGGTTGATCTTCTAAAGCTACAGTTCAGGCCACAGAGGTTGTGAACATACACTCTAGCTGTATGTTAGACTAGCATCACGCTTATTTCAGAATTTTACTTAGGGACTTTACTTGAAGCTAAATATGGAGAGCTCATTAATTTACACGGAAAAAGAATGAACAAACAAAAATTTTGGCATAAGATTTCAATGATCAAACCAACAAGCATGAAAATAAGCTAACTAATTATGCCTAAAGTTCTCATTAATTGACCTTGAGGTTCATAGTCATGTCTTATTAATGTCCATAAGACAGTTATTTGTTATTTCCATGTTGTGGTTCTGATAATTCATCTTGCCCTAACTTTTTTACTGCTTTAACTACTGATAAGATTTTCTGTTGATAGATGGCAGAATTTCACTTAGTTTCCTTGTAGGGGTGAGAGATCTTGAAGAAATGCCATTAAAAGACCTTTAGAACCCCTGCATAAAAGCACTGAAAGTTAAAACTTAATTACGTTGCAAAAAACCTGACACAAGGTGTGAAGTAGCTGGCAGATGTCTAATGCATGGCTTAAAGTACTGTGGTTTTTTTTTTTTGTAGCATTTGCTTGCTGCAGGGAAATACTTGTATTCCCTTCTTCAAAAGAAAGGACATTAGCATCCTTCTGAATGCTCCTCTCCCATTCTTTCGCACAACATAGGGAGAATATACCATTATCAGCACTGCCATAGGTGTTACATCATGATGCAGAATACAGTTCATTTAGAAATCGGAATGTCTGAAGGTTGGGAAAAGCTCAGGATTATAAATTTTTCTTGGAATCCTATATCTGTTGTGAGGCAGCATTCAGGTCACTTACAAAAATGCTATCCTTATACTCCCAGAGTCCTCCTTTCTGAGTCAAGTTTGTGTCAAAAACAGTGTAGGCACATGCTCCTCCGTTGTGATTCCCACAGTGGTTAATGCAGGTTCTTGAGACAGCACTGATAACCTGTCAAAAAAATCTGTATTTTTTTATCTTGAATCCAGTAAGTAGTTGCTATGCCAGGTCATCTCTCCTTCCAGTACCAGCTGTTGATTCCTAAACCTCTGAGTGAAAGAACAACGAATTTTAAATAGTTTAAATAAACCAGAGGAAACTTGCCCTCTCTTAGTATCAGTGATTAAAGGATTTAATTGAATTACAGAACCTTAGGTAGCATGAAATGAAAGCAGAATACATCAAGAATCACTTTTTCATGCAGAAACCCCATAAAAGTGTGTAATGGTCCACATGGTAATATTTATCTGGGAATAGATGACAGAGGGCTTCATGAGGCAGAGCTACAAGGCATGAAGGATAGAAAGTGCAATGAAAAGAAGATACACTGACAAAGAATATACAAATATTAACCCACTCATAACTGGTAAAACTATCATTTGTTCTTTCAAAATTTTTTCATTCAAAAATTAAAGTACCCGACATGTAAATTATTACTTCTGAATATTAAAATTAAATGTCATTTCCTGTATCCAAAGCTGAAAATATTATCTGCACAAAATACTTCATCTTTTATTTCATCTTTTCAGAACATATTACGGATTTTAATAACACTTTGAAGAAAAAATATTATAATAGATTTTACTTTGCATTTCTTTAGACAAAAAAACTCATCTACTGATAAACATTAAGACCCTCTCCTATTTTAAACCTCCATCTAGGAAGTTATGCATATAGATGTATAAAGTTATTCATTCAGGAAATGACAAATATCAAAAGAAAGCACCATCTCCATCTGTGGGCTATTGTATCTAACTGTGTCTTCATGCTCCAAACCACTGCACTTTCCTCTGATGTTCTGAAAGGTGATTTGCTGATGAATACAATAAGTTACAATATCTAAAACTGCAGTCAGTACAAAAATAGCTCAGATCTAATTAACCATAATACCTACAAATGTGTCTGTTTTCCAAGAGTGCTTGATTACAATGAACTATTCAAATGTATGAAACATGTTTATAATCATTTGCAGCATGGAAGTAACATTCTTCATGTTATTTCATAAAATACTAAAAGTCATATTGATTTATGCCTAGCAGTCTATTTTAAAATCCTTGAGAGAAGAAAATTTCCTTAACTACCATCTGTGCTTAGTATCTTTTAGGGATGCATCATTATTTTTTTCAGATATTCAACAATTATTTTTTTCTACTTGTTCTGGTTTTTGAACTACACTAAAAGATAACTTTGATGCAAGTCATCTATCCAAGATTAGCTTTAGTTTTTATGAGAGACCCTTGTTAACTGAAAACTGGGCTTTAACTATGGCTTTTAAATGAATTTAATTGGAAGGTAGGTCATAGCATACCATACATGACCAGACAGGAAGGTAGTACTTGTTTATCCTTAAATGAGTCAGGGTCATTAGTTAGAAGCCATATACTGTGCAGGACAGGAAAAGAAAATAATTGAGACAAACAGAAATAAACTGCCATCTTTTGGAGTCTCTGGTAAAAAGGAATAATAGTCTCATTAAATCAACAGCTTATTCCTGCACTTACCTATATTAAATTACATATTCACTCACATTACATACTCAGTGCAACAATGACTACTTAAATTATCTCTATATTCATATGAAGCTGGATAATTTTATAGTTAGAACTCATTTAGCAAGCATTTAAGCATTCTAGATCCACCATGATGGCACAGTAGACATGGCTTTTGGGATGACTTCTGAAGTAACCGAAGGCTTTGGAAAAAAAAAATTAAAAATAAAAAAGAAGGGGGAAATTAGAAAGAAACGTTTTCCCAAAATGCTGAACTCAGAACATATTCATATTTTCTGTGCCTGTGTTGGCTACGCTCAGGTTGTGTTAGCAGCACAGAGTGCTCAGCTCACACATTCATCTTTTCCAAATGAATCAGAATTCTCATGTGTCTTCTCAGGAATTTCAGTGGGGCTTTTGTCTTTTTGCTTTGTCTTTAAACACACCACAGATGATGTGCTTGAGTGCAGTAGCCGCCCTCTTTGTCAAGCCTTGGTCGCCAGTGCCACGCTACTGTTTTAACATAGACCTTATCCTTTCTATAAAAACACTGTTTAAAAAAAAGATCCCCTTCCATATTCTTGTCTATGTGTCATTATTTCTAGATTACATTGCTATCTAGACGTAAATGTGTTAGGAGATAAGATCAGAAAAAGGCACTACTACATTGAGATTTGAAAAACATTAGGATTCATGCTAATTACTAATAAAATTTAGACAGTTCATTCCCTCTTTGCATAAATATATAACCAGGCCATCTGTTTGGAAAAAAAAAAAAAAGGTTAAAAAAGTCTCAAGGGATAGAATGAGTGAAGAGAACTATGTAATGTAATGTAAAATGATTGATACTGAGGTGGAATTAAACAAAATGACACTGTCACTTCACCCAATAAGACTAATACAATATAGAGCTAGAACTCAACATTACATACTGTAATGTATCATTATTTAGCATCTTACTTGGGAATATACTTTAATTACTGCTTTAACACTCACATAGAAGTAATGAATGAATAGACTGTGTATATAAGAGCAACCTTACAATATTTACAAAAACATGTATACAACAATTTCCCCAATATTTATAGAAAATCAGTTGCATCATATAGAATAGTCTATGCATGAAGTTACAAGGGCTGATTTATGGTGTTAGGAGTTAACCAGGCATTACCCAGGTAATTTGCATCCCTTTAATCAGTTTGCCAAGACCAACAATCAAAATTCCTTCTCTCTTTGTCTTAAGGCAGTCATCAACATTTGTTTTGCTACAGAATAGAATAAAATAAAACTCTTTTGTACTGGGCATCATAGAAAGAGCCCACTATTTGCCTACCTTCAAACCTGATGCCCCAGAACTAGCCTGACAACTTGGGAACTCGTACAGCTGTGATATGGAATCGTGAAGATAGGCAACACTGACTGAGAGCATTTCAAAGTTTACAATAGAAACTCAGCTGCAGCCTTGGCATTGGTGATGATTGAGAACGTCTAAGAAAAACATTTAACACTTTCTAGCAAAAAGGACTAAGGTTTGCAGTAGTCCAATCTCACCAGACTCATTAAATCAGTTATTATTAATTAAGATGAAGTAATGCTCTAACATGGCAGCTCCCACACAATTTCCTTCTCCCAAACACTTCCCTGAAGAACAGGTTCCTGCTCCAGCAGCCAGGCCCAGGCAGCAGTTCCTCCCATGTGGCAAAGCCCGGAGCACAGCAGCTGCCTTGGGAGCACTGCAGGGCTGTCTGAGCTGCTCTTCTGTGATAGCTGTAAGCCCAGTTAACCCGGACTTAATTCAGGAATGCTAATTATAAATTCAGTATCCGCTTGTATACAGCCACAGCCAGAAATACCCTTAGGAAGAAGAGCAAAGCTCCAGACAGAGCTGTAGTTGTATCATTAATACTTCCATTGCTGAGGCCAGTTCAATGTAAGTGCTACAGCCTGTAGCCTACAAAATTTGAGAACAGTTTCTGCCTTGTGACTGCTGGTGGTTTATAGTGATCACAGGGTAAAGAGGATCCTCTGAAACTCATGTTCCCCGCAGTGGGTGTTCCCCTCTGGAGAAGCTGAGGGAAATCACAGACAGCAGCAGGCATAGTAAGAAAAAGGGAAACATCTAAAGTGCTTCTGCTTTTCTGCCACTACCCTTCCCCAGCTGGGGTGCCCCAAAAGACAGAAATGAGGCAAGAACTCCAGCTGCTCAGCTTCTCTCCTTCTCTGCCTCAGGGCCTCCTGCCCTTCCTTTGGCATGTGGCGTGCCCATGAGCACAACCTGCCCGCTGCTGTGGGCACGAATGCAGGAAACCCATTCAAAAGTTCTCAGTAACTCCCTTCCTGTTGTAAGGAGCTGGGACTGCAGCTATATTATTAAATTCAATGCCATTATGTTAGCAGCTTAAAAATGCAAAAAAATCACAATGGAATCTTCTGGGCCATTGTATTTGTCCAAGTCAAGTAAAGGAGTAGCATAAACAATGTCAAGTCATTCTTGTGCTAAATTTCCTTCATATTAGTACCCAATATGTTACTGTTAACGAGGATAGAAGTATTTTAAAAACATGCTGAAATTCAGCAGCATCCTTTAAACTGAGAAATCCTCACCCAGGCTCTCCTGCTGGCAAGGAAGGCCCAGGCACATTTCTTGGTGGGTAGCTCCTTTCTGGATCTGAGACAGGCAGTCCTAAAGTGGAAAGCTTGTTAGAGATCAGAAGGCCAATTCAGAAGCTTTGATTATTTCTGTTTGGATTTTGTGGATTTTATATGATCATTTATAGCACTAGGAAGCCAAAGGGATTTATTTATTTATTTTTTAAGGATAAGCGATCAGTAACAGAAGTTAGTTTCCCACATGGCACTTTAGCAATAACATTTTCTTTTATAATGATTCCTTTTTCTTTTTGTTCAAATGCAGCCCACTGCAGATGAAACTGCGCGCCTGTCTTCTGCAGTTTAAACCTTTGTTTATGCACTAATGAATCTAACTAGGTGTCATAGCACACTCTAATGAGCATCACTCGCTTTCATTTAATTCTACAGCTTGCCATTACACACTTTAGAAGAGCTGTTGGTTTATTCATAGCAATCACTAGATATTCTTTTTCATTAGATAGATACCAGTTTTCCCTGTTGTACCTTTCGTTATTAAGGGAACTATGAAATGTTAATATTGGCCTCAAAACCCAGGGCAAAAGTACCCTCGATCCTATTTGAAATGCAATTGCTTCTGTTGTAAATTACCTTAAAGATCTGAGCACAAACAGCTTGAAATTTTCTTCATTTATTTATGAAAGAATGAGAGAAAGAAAAATCAAGAGGGTGGCTTCTATGCAACCGCTTTACCTTGTTAACTGAATTTCTCTCCTCCTAATTTAATCAGCAGGACTGCAGTTATGAAAGAACTCATAAATAACTATTAAGTGCTGTCATATTCCTATCATGTTCTTAACTCTAAAATTTAAACACGGAAAAGCTTACACTTTTCAGAGCTTAGCCCTGAGTCAGATTGGTAAGGGCTGTTCTCTAACAACTTATCTCTGAATTCTTGACTCTGCTAACAGGAATAGTCCAAAGCAGCCCCCATAAACTGTGCATGTGTAGAATATAATGGTACAGATTATGGCTAAACTGAGTATTATAAAGTCTTACCAGACCCCGAAGGCTTAACTCTGGTAGAACTGAGCTCATTTTATGTGACAACGATGCCAGGCACAAGTTTATATTGAACTTACATGTTTTCATGTCTTGTAAGTTCAAAGAACAGACTTATTCCATTTAATTTTATAATCCTTTTGTTTTCTAACTAAAGTGTCCCCATGCTTCACTTCTCTTCCCTTTTCTCACAAGTCCGACAAACTTAAAGCAGTTTGCTAGACAGAAGTGCTGTATCAGGCAAAACTTAGCAGAGTTCACAGATCAGGGTGTATTTCTGTCGTTTTTGTTTGCTTTAACCACTTTATCTCATACCTGTGCCTGATTTAGGGTGACCAGCCTCTAGATGAAGTTAAACATAGCAGATATTTGTATTCAAATTTCATTATTCTGCCACTTCACACACTGAAACCTGAAGATGATGCATTTATTTTGCTTGACATGGCAGTCACATCATCATTGTACATAAACTGCCACAGATATTGTATCCTAGAACATGTCCTAGGGCATAAATCTACCTCAACTAATTTGTTGCTTTTCAGATCCCTCCAGTAAATGTGGCTAAGCACTATTTATGTTTTATTACAGTGCTTTAGTTCTAGTCATGCTCAAAGTACAAGAATATATATTAAAAAAAAAAAAGAAACTTAAGAGTAATAGTGGCGATTATCTTCATCTCTGTTTTGTTGTTGTTGTTGCCGCTTTATATAAATCCAAAGACTGACATATTTTATTAGGTCGTTATTAATCTTTGGTGAAATCCTTGGCAAAGAACATGGCCATATTGTGTCTTGATTTATTTATCTTTTACGCATCTTCCAAGTGCTAAGACAGGCCAAACTCTGCTTCTGGAAATTCTATATTCATTTCTTTGTTAAAATCTAATGAGATATTAATGCTGGGAAAATGTTGGGGTTGTATTTATTTAATGTATGCACACAGGCACCTAACAATAACTCTAGTGCAAAATGTCATTATTTTCTTATGGATTTACCTTAGTGGGCAGAAGTTTCAGCATAAAGACTTTTCATATTGTTCTGTATTTTTAAACTGGATTAGTAATAGTGAAACATCTAAATTTCTAAATGAATAATGAAAAGGAATGCACACCTATTCTCTTAAAAAAAAAATCCTCGGTCCTGCCATTAAGCTCTAATATAGAATCATATAACTGCCATCACAAACTTCTTCCTTATACAGTAAACCTTCTGGTAAGGACCCTATCAAGAGCACGTGTGTAGCAGTGAGTAAATCTTAAAATTTTGAACATGAATTTTGAATTGAGTAATGAAGTTTGAAACATTTTTCCTCCTCAGTTGAGCAGTATATTTGTCCTTCAATTAAGATATTTAAATTTTATATACGTGTTTGTGTTAATATCCAGTCAACTGTATTTCCTATGTTATAACACAAGAATTGAAAAACAGAATTCATTCTAACTGAGGCCATTCACCGATGTATTTGCTACATAGGTAGACAATAAGGAACAAATAAAGCATTTGAAAATTTAAACACAACTCCTGAATACAAGAAATTTCTTTCTGTCCCCACATACTAAGAGATACAATATCTCATTCCAGTCCCAGCCACGTGGCCTTATTGGCATTGGCAACCATAGTTATTGCTGAGACTTCCTCCCTCCTGTGCTAGTCTGGGTGAATGTAAATATAAAATGCACAGTATCAGTGCCCTGCAGATAATTACTTAGACTAAACAACCAAGATGATTAGAATACCACCTGGGATTCTGTTACAGCAAGATGAATGGCTCAAGGAGAAGTTAGAATTCCTGAAGAACCTGAAATAACTGATAAATAACTGATTACATACTAAATAATCATAGCTGGGAAGTATATTACCCGTTTCTCACAGTGGAAATGAGCAACAGGGAAGGAAATGCTTATTGAGGAGTTCAGTTCATCATACATTGGATATAAGAAATAGAATTCATCTCCATCTCCATAAAGTATTTTTAGAATGCTAAAATCTACTCCATCTGTGTTCATATATGTGCTATAAAACAATGGATTAGCGGAATGATGAGGCATTCCCAAGAAACTTAACCCTAATCTCAAAGAGCCAGCTGGTTTCTCTGGTAGGCTAAGGGCATTTTGCCCAAACTGGGCACCAACATCTCTAGAAGTCTTCCCCTTGTCCATGCTTAACAGTCTCCCTTCAGTTTTCTCTTCCTCTCAAAACCTGATTGACATTCTGTTCAAAAATTTCATCTCAAATTTCATATATAATCAGATAACCCATTTCAGTTTTAACCATAATAATATTGAAAAAGAGAAAGAGAGAGAGAGAAAAAAATATGCTACAGACTAGGGAGGAATTAGTAAGGAAGACAAACGGGGCTCTGAAGGAGTCTTATACACTTTCTTATACACCTAGTCACTGAAAGGATGCGATAAGACTAAAATGAAGCTATGAGACATGCATGGCGAAAGCTAGAAAGTCTCTTCAGGTTGTTTTGAGGGTTTTTTTCCTCCTGCCAAAAGATTTCTGAACTGGAAAAAAATTGGCAGTTTCTATACTGATGGGCAAGACAGCCCATCACCATAAAATCAGGACTTGTTTCTTTCATAAAAAGCTGTCAAATGTCAGAAGAACCCATTTCTCCTAGTGAGTTTTCCATTGCCCTTCTATAACTTCCTCTGTATTTTCTTTTTCTCTATTTACTTTTCTTTATGTTAACATTTTTTTTCTGACACCATTACCAGAAATTTTGAAATATTTATGACTCTACAAAAAATCCCCAGAAAGTTCCTGTGATATTTTACGTATTTAGAGAGATAGAGAGTCACAGTAATAATGTAAGCATACATGAAAGATGAACTAATGTTACTTGGAAATTGTTTCTGGGATGTTTACAGGGAGCTGTAGGACTCCCACATCTTTCTTGTGATCAATTATGAAGCAAAACTAAAAGAACAATAAACTAAAAACAAATACTGAAAGCAATCCACATGTCGTCACCTTGCTAGCACATGGTTCGGGCAAACTTCAGCAGAAATAATTTCAAATACTAAACAAAGCTGTAACGCTGACTGATTTCAAGTGTTTCAGAAGTGTATTCATTTCTGATTTACATTAGCATGCAAATAAATTAAGACTTTTTTTAGGCAGCAACCTTTTTTATATATTAATTGAGACCAAAGGCTCTTTTACTTAATGAAGGATTGGAATTTGTATTTTAGTTTAAATCCAGAATATCAGCATTACAGTATCTTAACCATCCAATCACAGTGAGTATGTAAAATTGCAGGCAAATAGAAGAAATATTACATATTGCATAAAGTATAGCAGCCACAAGAAAGTATCTTAAAATGTGACTTGTTCGTTTTTTACATCCAAAAGAATCTACAAACATTTTGAATAGAGCATTATTTTGTATAGTGGCTACTTCCTTTCCTTCCACCACACTCTCCTCCTTATCTAGTCTCTTAGTCTATTTACACTATGAAGGAAAAGATAGTAGATACATCCAGAATATTAGAAAAGTGCACTTAGCAAACTAAGACAGTCACACTGTAGCTACTTTCTGAAATAAGAGATAATAAGACTTTGATTGTACGAGGGCTGGTCCAACAGTAATGCCTTCTGTTTTATTATATAGGCCCATGATGTCAGAGATGGATGTTGGTATAGCAGAAGAGGCTGAACCTTCCCACCAATATTCTGTTACATTTTGTTGCCATGTGACAGACAGCAGCAGAGGGGCAGTCTGACAGAATGGTATCTGACATGGAAGTGCATGTGAAGAAAAGGTGTGTCATTGAATTCCTCCATGAGAAACAAATTGCACCCACTGACATTCATCAATGCTTGCTGAACGCTGATGGAGACCAAAGAGTGGATGTGAGCACAGTGAGGTGGTGGGCAGTATGTTTCAGCAGTGGCAAAAATGATGTGAAAGACAAGCCATGTTCCAGATGGCCATTTAGATTTTTACAAGCACAGCACAGAGCCTCTTGTTCATCACTTGTGAAAACACATAGCTAGTGGTGGCGACTGTTGAAAAATAATGTTTTTTAGCTGCAGATGTGCTTTATCAAATAAAGTAATTGTGCTCTTTGTTGTAGCTTCCATGGAAATAAATATGAGGCACTATTTTTGGAGCAATCCATGTATTAATTTAGAACTTTGGAAAGTCTTCTATTTAGTGGTAGCTCGTTCCTCAGGTGCAGGTCATAGAGAAATACTTCCTTAACTTGGTCTGTATTCTTCAATTTGCATTCCCACCTGTCCTGTTGGAGGGTTTGTATAGTCAAAGCTGTATCAGTCATGTAGAAGTAACACTAGAAGGTGAGGAAAGAAGCACAGTACATTTGCTAGACTGTAAGAAGCTGAACTTTACAGCATTGTACCCACTTACGTTTAAGAGGAAAGGAAAACTTTTGCAGCATCCCAGTTCTGAGCATATAAGCCTCAGGGATCCTGATCTTTTGTTTCTCTGTCTCATCTTGACGCTTTGAAGGCAGCTCATCCACTTCATAAGCAGCTTTCCCTGGTTAGCATTCATTTTCAAACATCCAACCACTATAATGCAAAAGTAAAATGCATCTAGGACTAAAGAGGAAAGAGCAGGCTTATATTTGCATTGAATATTATATGCTACTGATGACTTTTCTGCTTAGCCAGAAATTCATCGAGTAAACGTGTCTACAAAGTTACTTCATACCTAAATTGTTGCATGTAACAGAAAACATCCATACAAACAGAGCCACATCAGTGGCAACAGACCCAGCTTTGTGCATACACATCTGCTTCACTGTCATATAGCTCTCCAGACAAAACCCACCACAGCAAACTGCTGGCAGTCCATCTGCATTTAGAAGGAAAATAACCAGCCTGGTAAGGGTAGAGACAGGAGGCGGAAAGTAAATCATGCACACTCTCACACCTGTGATCTCAGCCCTTCCCTGCAGGCAGCGTTGTACCTGAGGAGGCTAACATCTTATTAGTGCCTCTGCTCCATTGGTGTGGGGCTTCTAGTGAAACAAGATTAATTAATTTAGCTAAATTATACTTTCAAAACTTTATGTGTTCTCGAAGGAATAGACTGGAGACTAATAGTCAGGTGTTGGGGTTTAGAAAGGAGAGTACACTCATGCAAAAAATGGCCCTTTATTTCTGGCATCAATTACATGTCATTAATAGGGAGGATTAATCTCACATGAAGGAATCTGAAAGCCCCTTTCAGAACGATGAGAAATCTTTGGTGTTAAAAAAGACACATTAAAACAGGCCAGAGGAAAGCTTTAGTGAATTAGATCATTAAAATATTCATTTAATTCAATTATCATTACTATATATTTAATGATTATGTATTATATAGGCAAAATAGCTATAGAATGAGTTTGAATTGAATAATATTCAAATAAATTTATAAAAAAATATAAATATTAGCATGTCTAGGTTTTGGAAAATTAAATGGGCCCATTAAGAAGTCATATCCCATTTCATCATTTCCAGTCCTGCTCAGACCAGCAATAAATGCTAGTTAAGATGAAATGTAGATAATGTAAAATGAGTTCTTAGTCTAAGGATAGGTCCTAGCAGAGAGACACAGACCTCATAGAACCATCTGTAGATAAATCTACCCCAAATTTTTGTCCTGCAGACACTTACATGCAGTTTTGTGCACGTGGGTATCATCACTGGCTCAAAGACTTCTTGGTTTTGGCCTTGTATTCACTGGAGCAACTCACATTCATTAAGATTCGTTCACGTATAAGCATTTGCAATGTCAGAACACAGGTTGACCACCTCAGCAGATTTGTTAGAAATAGAAGGAACATAAAAATTGAATTATCCATTCACCTGTTTGCGGGGGACTTCTAATTCTTAATGGAGAAACACAACTCTGTGTCTGGCTGCCTGTTGGTGTGTAAGCAAACTGCTGCTGTGCTGTTCCTGTGCTGCGTATAATATTTTTTCTGTAGAAGAACTGTCCAGTGGAGGACATCTTTATACTTTAAAGCTAGAAGATGGAAACTTTTATTTTTATAAAAAGCTTTTTAAACTATAAATAAGCTTATGATTAGAAAAGCTATATTTTAAAGGTAAACCACAGCCTCTTGCTTTTCCTTCCAAGACACGACAGACATATTTTCCATTTCATTAACTCATAGAGACTGTAATTCTGATGCTTTTTATCAAAGTCAGAATTACTAATAAGCGGAAACTCCTTACCTAGGTATGAGTACTCATTAACGTTCATTATATCAGTACCTGAGCAGATTGCACTGCTCTGTGCAAGTCATGGGAACAAAAGAACCATTTTGTCACCGTACCTGTACAGACATGAACAGATAAAAATCCATGTTATTTGCTGTCATGAGACTGTAGCATATCCTACCTCAACTGCTCTGCTTTTGTTATTTATAGAAAGCCAGCTAGTATCGGTTACATCATGCAGGCAAACCAGAGATGGTTATGCCTTGGTAGCATTAGAGCAACACTGTTATTGCCTAATTTTAATTCTTTCCTTCTAGAAGTATAAGGACATATTTTATATATATGTGTCTCCACAAGTAATGCTTCCTATTTATTTTCATGGAAACTGTGACAGATACAAAGAGTACAATAACACTATTTCATAGAGCAAATTCTCAGCTATTTTTCTACAGTCACCGCCATTACCAATGCATTTTCGCCAGCCATGAACAAAAGCCTGCATGCCACGCTCATAAAACTCTGCACCAGTGGAAGTGACTTACTCTTTAACAGCTGCCATGATGACATCGTTGCTAGGAAGATGTAGTTCACGCAGTCCACGTTTCATTGGCCTGAAAAGATGGAAGTCGGAAGACACCAAATCCAGACTCTACAGTAGGTGCGGTAGGACAGCCCAGCTGGGACTGGCAATGTGCTCTTCAGTATTCAAACTGGTATGGGGCCTGGAGTTAAGAAGTTGCAAGAGAAAGAGTGTTTTCTTTGCACGGATTCTGGAATTTCAAGCCTTCAGCTTACTCCGCATTGTGATGTAGCTGTCAGAGCTGATGGTTTGTCCAGGTTCCAGGAAATCCAGAAGAATCAACTTTTTCCTATCCAAAAGACAGTGCGGATCACTGTCCTGCTGAGGGCTGTGTCTTGAACTTTTTCTTTCACTGGAAATTCACAAGTCACTGCTCCATGGACTTACATTCTGTCTCCAGCTCATAGTGGTGACACCATGTCTCATCACCAGTAATGATGAAATATGGGAAACAGTCACCTTCAGCCTCATATTGGTTCAAAAGGTCCTGACAAACCTGCATACAGTATTCTTTCTGTTCCTGTGTGAGCATTTGTAGGACCTGGATGGCACAAAATTTGCAGTATTGTTTCCAATGCATTGAAACTGATATTCAGCTGTATACACAGTTTCCTGGTTGTAATCCACTGATTTGCATGGAAGAGATGATAGAGACACTCTTCATTTTATGGTACGACAACTGTGTACAGTCATCTGGAACATGGCTTGTCTTTTACGTTGCTTCCACCACTGCAGAAACATACCACCCATCACCTCACTGTGCTCACATTCATTCTTTGGTCTCCATAAACACTCAGCAAGCATGGATGAATGTCAATGGGTGCAATTTATTTCTCATGGAGGAATTCAATTCCACACCTTTGCTTCATGTGCACTTCCATGTCATATGACATTTTGTCAGACTGCCCCTCTGCTGCCATCTGTTGTACAGCAACAACATGTAACAGAATATTGGTGGGAAGGCTCAACCTCTACTGCAATACCACCAACATCCACTTCTGACATCCTGGTCCAGCATAATAAAACAGGAGGCATTACTGTTGGACTAGCCCTCATATTACAAAAATGTACCCAAAAAATCAATTTTTAGAAAAGAATCTCACCCTTTACACAGCTCTCAAAAATAAGTAAAGCTGTAGTCTTTCCATGGATATATTTCATACATATCATACACACTTCCTTGAGACATTAAATCTGCCAGGTGTCAGATTTTTATCTCCTGCTAGAGATTCATCCAACATTTTTAAGTCCACCCAGCAGAACATAGAAATAAATAAATAAATAAATAGTTCTTGAAATTTCATCTCTTTTACAAGAGTATATAATATATGTATATAATCATGGCTTCTGAGTTTGTGAATGACCTTGCGCTTTATGTATATCAAAGCCACATAGCCGTGCTCATATTAATAAGACTCTATGGGTGTCAGACTAAAGGTTCACTCAGTCTATAGCCTGTCCTTGACAGTGGCCAAAGATAGAAGGAAAGGTAAACATCCAGAGGAAATTCTCCCATACACTCATTTCTTTCCATAGCTCTGCAGCCGAGGACTTCCTCAACCAGAAAGTGTAGGTTTGTAAATAGCTTGTAATTAGACTAAAGGCTATGAAATTTTGCACCAATGTACTTCTATAAAGGTTTCTTACTGGAATAAATCACTTTGATGTTGTAAATGCCATCTGGGACCACCACAGCATATCTGGCCCTGAGGGTATAAAACCAGATCAGCTTAAAGGTGGGTAACTCATCCTCCTGAAATTCCAATGTGAACTTAATCCAAGTAAATAACACTTGATGGATTTTTCTATGAGTGTGTTAAATTGCTTTTGTAAAGTTTTAGCATCCCTAAAAATCTATAGCAATGATTTATTCTGAGTAATTTGAACTTAGCAAAGGAACATCTCTTTCTATTTGCTTTGAGTTTGTCACTTGATAAATTCATTTTATTTCCTAGATATAATGAATAATTATTCCTTCCCTATAAATCATTACCATATTATTCATAATTTATATAAGCCTATTACTAATCTGTTTTCTCTTTCTGAGGCTAACAACTCCTGCTCTGCTTTTCTATTTCTCATATATCTTTCAGCACCCTTGTTGCTCTTCTCTTTACCTTTTCTAGACTCACTGTATTAAGTTAAATATATTCTTTACTTAGTGACACGTTACTGATTTTAAATATTGATGTAAGGAAAAATCTGTGATTTTGATCCTTGAATTTTCTTTACCTCTCAGATAAAGTGGAGACAGCAATGTTATATTTTATATTTATATTTTCAGTAAAAAAAGAAAAAGTCTTTAAAAAACAACACTGGGATTTGTAATAGCAACAGGAAAAAACAGAACTTGCAGAAATTAACTGAAATGAATTGTATCGCATGAGCTATACATGCTTCTTCCCTAAATGCAAAAATAATCTCACATCTCAATCACATGACAGCTTACAATTCAATTTTGAATGGAAGCTCGTTTTCTTGTTTTAAGCTTTGTACTTTTGCAGTGTTCTTCCAATTGCATCACCAGATATTGTTCTCCTTTGTGAGGCAGACACATTACACAGAACACCAACAGAAGAAACCTATAGTTTGTGTTAGGCTCCCTTTTGACTGAATTTAGATAAAGAATTTGTTATTTTGAGGGCATAAGTGCCTAGCTGAACCTCAACATCACTTCTAGCTCTTTAAAATACTGAGCTTTGGAACTTGACCAGTGGGGTCCCGTATCCAACTAAAGCAGCATGCAATATTCCAATGTAGTAAGGCATTAATGTGAGTACAGAACAAAATATTTGTATGGTATGCTCTCAGAAAGAATGTTTCAAGTTTTCTGATATATCAAATATATACACACTTTGTGTCTACTGAAACCAGAGAGATAGTTTTTTGTTTTTTGTTTTTTGTTTTGTTTTGTTATTTGTGATAGTAATACATTTAAATAATGTCATTAAAGCACTATAAATATTATGAGCCATAAAAATAACAATAGTAATAATTATGTCACAAATTATCAGAATTTTTTAGTGGAATAAGTCATTTTAGAAAAGCAATATAAGAACAGTGTTAGCAACAGAAATGTTTGAAATTACTGGAAAAAGTTACCAGAAGTTGGTGAAGCTCCAGTACCTTTGTAGCCAACTGGAGATTGGGCACTGGTTTGCATAGGGTCAAGAATTCACCCAGTGAGACTTAGAAAAACATGAAAATGTGTAAAGCATCCATTTCTTTTCATGAGAGCTCTGGAATTTCAGGAGAATGGGTTTACCTGCCTTTAGGCTGTTCACATAATGGGCCCTCAGGGACAGATGGGTTACAACGGTCAAAGATGGCATTTAAAATACCAGGCTGATTTATTCCTGTAAGAAACCTTTAAAGCACAGCAGTATGAAATTTCATAGCCTTTACTTTGAGTTACAACTTCATCTAAATAGATCTCAGAAATGGGATAAAGCCTTACCTGACATAAACCATATTCAGTTTACTGAAGCCAAAAAAGGGCACGTTTTTTAGAATATCTGTAGAAATTGCAATCAATGTTCATACACTTTAAATGTAACATTATTCTAATGTCTCTTACCAGTGCAAACATTTTTAAACCCACTTCTATCAACGTGCTATTTCCTATGAGGAGTCTCTCATTATTTGCTACCTTTATATCTGCAAACTTGAACTACATTTTAGCAAAACCTTTCCTGATCACCATAATTAGGCTCAGCAGTCTGATCTATTGTTGCCTCATCCCCTAATGACCAAAATTTAAAAGATCTCTGGTGGTAATCACCTCATGGAACTTGCTTAATCTCTCTATCCGCTGTTTCTCATCTGCTGAAGTGTTGGGTTTTTCTGTTTGTTTGGTGTTTTTCAGTAGAAGACTGAGTTGCCAGCTAGTAGCATAATCAGAGAACAGATGAATATTTGATGTCAAGCATTAATGTGGGAGATCATTAGTAGAAATTGCACATTGCAGAGAGACCAAGCCACCGGATGTCCTATGAAATTACAAATAGTATTAGACAGAAATAAAACTTCAACATTTAAGATACAACTACTTCCACATATGTAATATTTTATCAAGAGTTATAATAGATAACTATACTTTCATAAAAATCTTTGACCATATTCTTACCATACATAGTTATGATGTGCCTGTTACTGGAGGAAAACAAACAGAAAAAAAAATAGAATCAGTGTTTTCTCTTTTTCTCATTTATGTATTTTGTACACTTTGCAATACAGTGTGAAATTGCCTCCATACAGTTTCACTGATGGTTAACCAGATTTTCTGTTTTATGCAGTTGACTGGCAACACTGATTGATTAGGAATAACGTGACTTAATACTTTGTCAGGATAGACCCTAAAAGAGTTCATCAAGGGTTCATCCTTTCTATCCCAATCATCATATCCTCACACAGAGCTGAAAAATATGTTTGCACATGCTCTTCCCCAGGTTCTCAATGAAACCATTTATACGTAATTGAAACTGATGTGCTATATAGCATTTTGTATCTATTTTAATTTTCATCCTTATTAGAATAAGGCCTTTGTAACAATTTGTAAACCACATTTCCATAATTCCATGCACTTATGCTCAGGCCCAGCTTTGTTCTGTCTGATCTCGTTAACACTTCAAGAGTCACTGAGCAAGGCTTTAACATCACACCACAATCCACGCGTTGTCTGCATCCTTGGTACTTCTTTTTCAGGAAAGCCACAGCTAAAAGGTAACTGTGTTTCTGATGCCTTTACACTCTTAATCTGAAGATAAACTGATGCAGATTAAGTGATATAATAAGGCTTCAATTCAGATACAAAGCCAAGGTAAGAAAATGTCAGCAGTCTAGCAGAAAAGCAGAACAGAGACAAACTACTTAGCACCAATGAGGCTTTCCTCTGAAAGACTGAATGCTGACTTGCTGTGGCTGTCTTATTGCTTTGAAAAGCACTTGGATGAAGTAACAGCACTGAATAATATGTGGGTTAGTATGAGGCACAGCAGATGTCAACCTATAAATGAGTCATAGTCATATAGCTAAGCAAAAAGGAACTTTGAAATAGGCACCACATGGCCTGGGAAGAGGGCATGAGTGAGTGCCAGTTGTGCACTCTGACCTGGAAAACAGAATCGACTTTATTTCTGTGAGTAACAGAGATGGTTGCGATTAACTATGCCAAAGATTTTAGCAAAGCCATCCTACAGGTGATACGGAGGAATTCCAGCAGAATTCACTGGATCAGGCACAGTACAGTGGGAACCTGGATATACAAAGGTCCACCTAAAAACGTGCTGGGAGGCTCTCTTTAGGAGAAGACATGAGTTCAGTGCCAGTGGAGAGCAGAGTTGGCTTTGCACCCAGTCACTGACCCTGCTGGAGCCAAATGCACTGGGAAGGGCAATGCAGATCCCCCTGGTTCTGTCTTACCAGAACTGATGAACCCTGATAAACTGGGTCTTGAGGGCACTTGGAGTACAGTCATTACATCCAGCAGTATGCCTATGGTTTGGCTTCCTCTTGGACATTATATACCTGTATGATTTCAGTTAATGAAAGCTGAATAGTAATCATACCTGCTGGAGGTAAAATGTCATCCTTAAATACGCACAGTTCAGCTTTGTGCTCTGCATCACTGATCTGTTATGCTCCTCTCAGTCTTAATCAATAAAGCAATTTGATCTGTGATGAAACTGATCTGTTTTAAATTGACCTTTTAAATTCTAATTGAATATCAACAATAGAAGAACAAATATTTGCTAATGAAGAAGCAGAAAGTAAGAAGAGAATTGCTTCCTCCAAGTGCTCTTGTTTGGAAAATTTCCTAATATGGTTTTCCAAGAAAGAAGGAACCTTAAACATATTGCCTGTGTGGATATACTCAGGCATAGTAAGCTTAAGCAGCACTACCAAAAAAAAAAAGGAAAGAGCAGGAATGGTGAGACTACACCACCCGACATTCCCTACAGCACTGCATAAGGCATTGTGTGTTGGGTAATAGAGCCACTGTACCAGCACGCAGTTATGCACAGTGCACCTCCCATTGATGAATCACAACTCTGGGAAAATTCCCCCACAGCACAGAGCAGCCCACAGGACATGTGCACTTTGCAGAACAGATTGCATAGTGTTTCCATCCTTTCTCTAGGTACACTCCAGCAGCTGAAAACAATGACAGTAGCTATGTATCTAACCTGCCAGAAAAATGAACTGACACTCCAAAAATAACCTCTTCCTCTACATACACACAAGCGAAATTTCCCCTCTAAAAACCTCACATTAAGGTTCGCTGATGTGACCACACAGGCCCAGGGCCAGGCTAGAGCTGGTGCAGCTGGTGTCCATGCAGCGAGTTCTTGAACTGGTTGCAGAGAGGCCACTGACCTGGTGGCAGACATTCCATCCTGGCCTCAACCCACCCCTGGCCACATGGCCCTGCCACCCTGGGGCTGTGGATGATCCTGGTGATCGTCTCAGGATCTCTTCCTGTCTTTAATTATTTGTTAGGATAATAAAAGAGCTGGCATTGATCTCTTCTCTCTGGTGCCAGCAACAGGACCCAAGGGAATGGCAAGGAGCTGTGTCATGGGAGGATCAAGTTGGGTATTAGGAAAAGATTCTTCATGAGGTGGTGATCAGGACCTGTAACAGGCTACCCAGGGAAGTGGTCATGTGCCCAAGCTGCCAGAGTTCAAGAAGCATTTGGACCAATGCTTTCAGACATAGGGTTTAGATTTTGGGTGGTCCTTTGTGAAGACAGGAGCTGGAATCAATGATCCTTGTGGGTCCCTTCCAGTTTGGGATATTATGATTACTCTGGAAAGGCTGATAGAATACTTCATTTGAACACATGAACAGAATGATAATTTGTTCAAGTGGGGGAAAAAAAAAAGAAGGTGAGCATTAAAGGATCAGGACAATTACCTCCAGTGATGGGAAATAGTGAAGCCAGAGCTGTTGTGCCAGAAAAGGAAAAGGTTAAGTTTGAAGATGGTTAAAGATGGTGGAGTGATTCAGCTTTTGAGTAATTAAGTGACTGAATTTCTTTTTCTATCAGCAACATGAGATTTCATCTATGTTGTCCATCAGATGAGTGATGAACATCTGCTTTAAAATGGCAGACAGCAAAAGCAGACTATTTCCAGTTTTTGAATCAAAGAGTCCACCATATTTTTTAACTTAAACCAGGATAACATCACAGAGGTGGTGACTTCCTGTGCCTGTGAAATTGTCTACAGAATCACTTGTAACAAAGCTGAATCTTGAAATGGTTGTAGGGAGCTGAGTGCTGAGTTAGTTACTTATTAATAATAGCCCTTCCTACAGGCAATGTAGATGTATGAGTAGATAATGAGTTCAGGTAGTATTCTCCATTTGCTCCTAGAGGGAAATACTGCTTTTCTCGACACCACTGCACATTCACAGTCTTCTGGCTGTGCAGGATAACAGGTAAGGTTGAAATCAAGCCACAGGAAACCTAGCCATGCAACTAGTAAGGGATGGGAAAAAAGAGCCTGTATCTTCCTTAACGTTGAAGAAAACCATAGCTATAAACTGTGCTCAGTATCTTAAAGTGAAACCACCTTCATCTTAATTCACCTGAACTATTCTGAGCTGTGAAGGCCACGAGGATGCACTTTAAGCTTCACTGAAGCATAACTTTGGCACAACTTCTGTTCTTTTGACAAGGATTGTTATCTGGGTATCCCCATGAGGCATATAACATGCTGTCCATTCTGTGGGAGTTCTAGTTGATATTTAGCTCATCTAAGTCCATTACCTAAGTGGTTTCTGTTTCAGGAGGTACATTCAATCTTTCTCAAGAAGAGGAATCTCTAGTTCAATCAATAGGATCGTTACATTTGCATCATTTTTCATTGTTAGGTTTATGCTGCTTGTGGTTGATAAAAGGTGAAATAGCTGGTAGCAGCCAAACATGAGAAAATAAATACAGAACAAATTTAAACTGCCAGCCAAGTGTACATTTAATCGACATGTATTGATTTACAATTGCTAGTAGATTTCAAAATCTTTTCCAAAGCTGTAACCAGGCTGTTAAGAGAAGTGTTATCTTTACATGTGTTTAAGTAGCCTAGTTTACCAGAGGTTTTTGTTACACAAGAGCAAGTACAGCCAAGTTTAAACCCCTAGTTGAAGAACACATTATGTATCTGGACTTAAAAGCTTGCACCAAGAAAGAATGTCTGTCCATGCAAGTTGTAACCCTTAGTGAAACCTAGAAATTTAACAAAATAACTTAAACCTAACAGCAGGTAGGAGCATGGCACAGTTGCCATTCAGCTGCAGAACTGAACCTTCCATAAAATACTGCACTAGTTTCCTCGTTTTTAAGACATGGTCATAAAGCAGTATTCTTCCTACTGCTAGGTAGTAGTAAGCTTCAGTGGGATTGACACCATTCCAACAGGATCATAAAACATCTCAGTTTCATAATCCAGGCTCTAGCGAGCCAAACAATTCTGCTTCTCTTTGTTAGGTCAAAATGAAAAACAGATCTCATACTGGATTGAAGCAAGTCTTTCCTTGACACTGTGGTCATTTTTGGTCCCTGTTCAAGGATGTTTAACTGAAACAAACCACCTGGTATTTCTTTGCATCCCTCCTTCTACTGAAACTTGCGTATTGATCTGTTTGGGGCAATAATGACATACGGTCTCTCCTCTGATCTCTGACTCATGAGGAAACTAAATAAGCAACAGTGGAGTTAAATTTGACTTCCTCAAAATGCTTACTGACTTTTTGACATTTCTTTTCCTTTGTGTAGTTGGGAATCTCTTTCACACATGACAGTTTTGTAATTCAAGGATGTTGAAATAGCCATCGCCATACACTCAGATTTCACTCTCCAAACCATGAGTGTGGCTGCTCTCAAAACATATTTAGCAGATTTGATTGCACCAATGCCTGAAATCATGTATTTATCTTTTCTTCTATGCCTCATATGCCCCTGTATATTTCTAGTGGCATTTTCATGGAAATTTTAGTGGCATTTTTGTGGCTCTTTCCCTTTTTCTTTAATTTGGGTTTCATATATATAGGAACACAGGAGTGAAAGCAAAACACAAAAAAAATATAATACAGAAATATAATTTTGCTTTCTACATTCTTAAAAAGAAAGGGGGAAAATGTGAAAAACACATAGCAGGTAGTTTGAAAGCTCTGAGTCAAAATTCAAGTAAATTTCCATCTCATTTTAGTATTTTTTTCTGTATGACAGAACATACACGCTGATGATTTTCACATTTGGTGTCAGAGAGTGTTGTATGTTTTAGAGATTATAGCTAGCTCATTCTGTCTGGCCCCGTGCCTCTTAACTCTTGAGTCATATATCAGCTGTGAGGTGTCAGCTATCACAAATCAAGTGTCAAAAGTGTATTTTCAGGAACGAAAATGAAGATAGAAAAGCAACTTTTCAGCCTGATCACATTGATGGCAAAAGCTATGTCATTCCCCGAGATCCATGAGGTGGACTTGAAATGAGATATTAAATCAATGTGCTACTGTAATATATGAATAGAGCTCCTGCAAACGCACCAACATTTCAGATAGACATTTCTGAAATCTCTACTGCACTTGCACATTAGCTTAATTTATTCTCCGAAAAGGCAAGCTTTAAAATCCTGTGGTATATGTATGTTTATAAAATCATATTACCACCTCTGAGAAGGTGCTAAGAAGCAAAGCTGTAAAATGCAGATATACAGACTTCTCCATACGGATGACTGCTTTCTGCAGTTGCTGACACTCAGCTCATCTTATGTTTGCACACAGTATAGAAATAGTGTAGATATACTGTAGGCTACAAAGCCAACATGGGGGAAAGGAGATTGGGATGGCTGGTAAGGTAAGCTGAAGGGAAGATTAGCTAGGTGGGTAGTAAGACCCCAGGATTTTTTTTTTCTGTTGATGTGCATGCTGCCATTCCCACTCCCATGTCCAACAGCAGTCAGAAAGTCCAAAGATGCAAATACTGGCAAGACCAACGTGAGGAGAGCAGTGCTTTCCCCTGCACCCACACAGCTGCCACTTTGCACCAAAGACACTCATGCTGAGTTGAACACTTCAGGTGGTTGATCGTATTCTAACCTACCAGCTAATTGGGCTCAGAGCTTGCTAGCACATCTCATGTATGCATATGGGTCTCTGGCAGCTAGATCTGTGGCCATCAGTCCCCAGACCTACTTTGACAAATGGTCTCTGCATTCAGCAGCTGGCATTCCTGTCCCAGTCACCAGCTAACTTGTCATGAAGCTCACTGTCAGCCAGGCACATTCACTTGGTGAATAGACAGGAATAACAGCATTTAATAAAACAATTGCACAACACAGAGGCAGTCAAGCACAGGGCTTGGCCAGACATGCTCACTGGCTACTGGCTTGCTCACATACAACCAATCCCTCTTTACCTCCTTCTCTCTCCATTTTCTTACTTGTTCCTGATCCATCTCCACCTCTTCCTTTCCCCATATTTCACCCCCTCCCTAAGCATGCCTTAAGTTTGGCTAATTCCCACAGTTGTTAAAACATACCACAGTAAATTTTACAGAACTTCACAAGTCCCCTTTCACAAGACCCCAATTAAAAATTTCCTCATTCCCATAGTATCTATGATAATCTCATTTTCCTTGTTCTTATCAGTGGCACGACTCTGGCTGAACCTCTTCAAGGCTATGCTTCAGCAGGTCCTTCAATGGCCTATCAGTCAGCAACCTAAGGATTCCCATATTTGTTATTATCTTGTTATCTCCTCTTCCTCAGGGCCTGCAGTATCAGAATGTTTAATTTATTACTTTTCTTGTCTCTTATTCTTGTGTTTTGTGCTGAGAAGCTGTTAGCTCCTCATGTTCCATATAGCCTTTCACTGGCTGCATGCCCTCCCTGGAGAACAATGGTCTTCTCAGAAAACAAAACGAAATGAAATGAAATCAAACTGGCAGTCTGGGAAAATGTTCTCCAGTCTCCATACATTTAATTCCAATGGAGAGATAAAACATTCTTGTTCTTTATAACTGCTCACAGAAATTCCATACACTCTGCTTTGAACATAAACTTTCCCAGACTTAGAGAAATTCTGCGTTACAGCAGTTAAATTTTCTCACTTTTAAAACAAGCTGTGAATATCTCCATTAAAAAAAAAGTTGTCCTTCTAGAATTTCTTTGTTATCCCAGCAACCTCTACAGGTTTTAAATGTGTTCATCTCTAAATGGATCTTTTGCCAAGAAAAAAAAAAAAGAGTTACTCTTCAAGCAGTTAGGCCTGTATTCCTCATATGACTATAGTGCTATAGTGCCATCCAACAACAGAAGTTATCTCCTGTGTCATAGGGGGAAGAAGGAAAGGATCATTTCTTGTGATATTATCCTGTTTAAAGATGGCATTGCTTTTTCTTGCAATAGAATCCTCTACTTTTCAAAAAGAATAAAATTATTCTGCATATTAGAGGAATGAATACATTTTTATTATGTAGTGACTAGAAACACTACTCTGTAGCAATGTACTCTGTAAAAAGGCCATTCAGGCCGAACTACTTTTGCAATAAGAGATTAGACAGGAATAGGGTGATTAAATTTTCAGTAAAATATTTTGACATCGTTGTAATGATAATGATGAAAAGCATTTTAATAGGATACTATTTCAAAGTAATGCAAAAGTAGACAAAAAAGCAGATGTAACAGATTATACTCATTAAGATAATTTCATTGCAATTAAATGACAATATTTTCTGTGACAAATTATTTTTCTGATTATGATGAGATGAAATATTAATTCCTAATTTCATCTTTTCTATATGTATCCATTAAAATTCTGCTGAATGTATTACTCTGCTGTGAATAGAAACATAAGCAGTGGAACCTCTTTTGTACAGCAAATATCCTAACTAAAATGACTATTGAAGTATTTTCCTGAAGAAAACATATTTGCAAAGTACCAATCTTTGAACAGTCCCTTAAAACAGACACATTTTTATTTGCCTTCACGTATTACGATGCTGTTTTTTTATAGTACAGAAGTTTATAATATAAAAAAATATATATAAAAGAGGGATATATAAAAAAGAAAGTTTTTATTTACTAAACAAACTACTAAAACTAGAGCCAGTTGAACAGGTGAAAAGAAAGAAAATAACCATAGGCATTACATGGAAGACCCCATTGAAAGGTGAGGGAATTCAGATTCAGAGTGTTCCATTTCTCGGATATCTATGAATATTTATGTCCCTTACAAAGCTTTGCAGTTTGGTTTAGTCAGTGATAAGTAAACCTCGTAACCACTTGAAAGCTAAACCTCTCAAAAAGTAAGCAGCCTCTGTGAACTGGTTGCCTCAGTCCATTTTCCCAGAAGAAAAAAAAAATTGAAAAATCACATCTTCTGTCATCTTTACCTGGCAGGTTTCCAGAACAGGCTAAGGGCTGAGTGTGGCTGTCTGTGACTGGGAAGAGGAGACCTTTATACTATCAATGTTTCGAATATTAGTCCCAAAATACTTACATATCTACAGGTAGGTTTTCTGGCAGACCAAGGAACTTCAGATTATTTTAAATCTTCACTGAACCATCTATCATTTTTCTATACTATGGAGAATACTGAATAGACATATACTACTGAGGAATATTATGTATACTGTTGTGATACCTACAATAAAAAGCATTTAACTTAGAAAGCCGGGGGCAAACATGTTTCCAGCTGTATGTGAAATAATTTCCTCAATGTTATCTGTTTATACTTGTGCCTCTGATGCTGCATATTCAGTTATCTGTTTATACCATAAATCAGTTTCTATGCATAAATGGTGGCATGAACTGTACAAAAACATTACAGTCTGGCTCCTGAGTCTTCAAACCAGTCCTAAAGGCAAGAGAATACCAGACTTCTCCCAAAACACTTTAATGAGAGAACATGGAAAACTTAAAGGTACAAGTGGATTTGTGCGTGTGTGTTTATCAAAAAAGTTGCATAACAATAAAATAGCACAAAACAAACATTACTGCATCATGAAATACTAATTATGTTGTGTTGACAAAGCCAGTGAGAAACTGGTTATCATCACTTGCACGTCTTGCCTAACGCAGGAAGTTAGTTCTCCTCAAAGGTTTATGCAACTTATACATCTGGCATTACTTTTCCCAAATACATGTAAAAGTATATACATATATTTAAAGTCAAATAAATTTGAATGTTAGAAGGCAAAATGTTCCATTAATTCCACTGTAGGCCATGAGAAATTGAAAAAGCCTGCCAATAAGAGTTTCAACTGCATGCAGCCCGTTTGGTTAAAGCTAGTGAAGCCACTAATTAGAAATAACAAAGCTAAAATCTCTTTGCTCGCACTTTCCTTTGTAAGAAATTGCACCTCAGATCACATGTAAACTAGATGAGTCAAAAATCAATGGGGTGGCTCAGTAGGTATCATTCTATGTTGGTATGCGTGGCTGAGTGCAGCCACAACTGCAGCTGCTGCCATGTTTCTAAGGTAAAGACAAATGGTTTGGAATGTGATTTGTAAAAACCTTTTCTGAAAGAAGCTATTCAAAAGCATTAAACTATAACCACTGAGTCATCCACCCAATTGATCAGAAGATTTATTATTCTTTGTCTAGATCTGTGGGTTATTGTCATTTTTGTTTCTCCTCATCAATATCCAGCTTCTTGAATTTCCAGTTTTGTTGTTTTTTCCCTCTCCAAAAGGAAGGTGAGAATATACAAACAGGATAAAGATGGGCTATTTTTCTCCAACTACTGGAAGCACACAATGCAGCAAGCAAGCTATAGTTAATATATAGCATCAGAATTGTGGAGGACTGGGCACAAATTCTAATACAATTTTCATCTATCTACAGAATATAATCATCTCATTCGTCAACTAATGCACAATCTAAGGTTTGCACACATATAATGAACAAGGAGAAACTATAAAGTATACACTGCAGAAGACCATGGAGTGTTGCAAGAATGACAGTTATCAGTAGCTGTGCAATATATCAGAAATACATCAGTTATAAAAGGGTGTTTATGTTTTATTCATGCAAATATAACTCAGAGCACAGGCCCTATCATCAGAAAATACATAGCAATGAAAGTACCTGTGATGCACTATGCTCAAGCATTAAATGCATCTAAAAATGTTTATCACAGAATACCATTAAAGTCAGCAATTATGAAATACAGAGAATTCTTCACAGGGGGGGGAAAGGATGTTTCAAAAACAGAACTCTTTTAAAAATCCAAACAGACCAAATTAAGACAGTGGAATTTTTTATATTCATATATTTAATTCTTAACATTTAGTACAGCCACAGCTCAAAGGAACACTACAGTGCAGTGACCAGTATGTTGTTGATTAAATAACAGGTAGGGTTATGAATTCTGTTGTCCTGTGCCTGGAGTAGAGTTGCCTCAGATTACATACATCTACATGTGCATTGCAACTATTGTATAGCTCGGTTTGATGTATCCTGGGATTAGGATGATTTGTGAATAAAATAAGACTGTTGCCCTTGTAATAAATCAAGGACAAAATCAATAAAAAATGTAGTTGTTATTACTTTTTATCAGGATAGCTTATACTTCTCTTTCCTGAGTTTCTCAAAAAGAAAATCAGAGTAAAGGGAATCATCATTTTCTCTTCAGTGTCCTGATGAGCAGGTGATAGAAGTCTAAAAAAAATTGTTCCTGTGGCTGATTGAGATGGAGGAAGAAAGTAGTCCACATAGGCAGCTGTAACAGTTCTGCAAAGCCTGCTTTGCCTTATATAAATTGGTGATAATGACCAACCTAAAGCAGTTACAAGCTTTCTTAAATGCCTTCTCTCCTATCAGCAAATGGTCAGTGCCCACACTCTCCCACATTGCTGCTTTATATTCTAGATTAGACAGAAATCATTGCTTTTATGTTGCTTATTTATTTATTTTTGTGGGGTTTGGTTGTTTAGGTTCTTTTTGTTTCGTTTGATTTTTGCAGAGGGGAAGTTTGGATATAGGTTGGAGATAAAAACAGAGCTAAAATGCTGTATCCACCTCAGCATTCAGATAGCATGCCACCCATTTTCAGGTTGGCAGGCTGTATGAAAACAAGATCTATGCAATCACTCAGTAACTTTGAAGGTGTTAGCCAGTTTCAGCTGAGTCTGAGAGATAAGAAAGTTTATACAAATTTCATAAAGATAGATAACCAGGCAGAAGAGAGACAAGGGATTGAATGTTTGGAAGTCGATGTGTAAAACTTTCTATCCCATAAGCAAATTTCTAACCAATTCTATTTGTGAATGTGGCAGCCTCCATGCTACCGTCAGAATACTCTGCAGGAAAAGATGTGAGGTGTATGCAGTTATTTTGTTAAAATTTGGGCAAATACTCCTCTGAGAGGTAAATCTATAGGAAATGAGGCTGCATTAGCTTCAGTGCTCACGAAACTAGTACCTTATATTTCTGAAGGGTGAAATAAATGCTGTCAGTATGAAGTTTCTTTAGATAAGCAATGTGATGGGGTTGAAGAACTAAAATTAATTTGTCTCTCACACATCTGAGGTCATGCAGGTATGCACAGGGAGCCTGCACATTGGTGCAGTTGACTGCTCTAGAGATTGCTAATTCCAGTTCTTGCAAGAACCTGACTCACTTGTCATATCCCTGCCACAAAACTCAACTTGAAACCTGATTCATCACCTGGATTTATTTAGCGATGTACTACTGGAAGTATAAAATGCACGTGGTTAGTGATCTATGAGAACCAAGAGTACATGCAGCTGTCCCATAACTCAGTTCAAAGGTGATGATCACAAATTCCCTGTTCCTGTCATTTGATTGTTTCCATTTCATACCCCTCACAGTGCCATTCATACTGTACACCACTTGCCTATCATGCATTTTAATCCAATTCATTTATGTATCTGTGTTTAAGCATGCAGTCCCAGTCCAGTGGTGGTTAGCACAATCCAATCAGTTTCAGTAAGCGGCAATACTGGATGCTGTGCAGTGTAAAATGTGCAAAATACTCCTTCTATAACCACAGGTACTTGGTTTCAATCAGTCCAAGCTCAGTGGCCCACTTCATTAATGCTTTCAAGTATCCCATCCCATATTTAAGTACTTCTAATGTGCTTGTAATGTGCACATCTTGTTATCGGTAATACCACATACTTCTCATATTTTTCAAGCTTGCATAGTGAGCGTGAGACTTTACAGGACCTTCATATTATTTCTTATTCTCAATTTTCATTGCATTACTTTAGCCTATAATAAATAAATGATATTTAAGAGAACTATTAAGGAGCTTAAGGCTTTTCAACTTCTTAAATTTTCTTTAACGTGCACTTTCTAAATGAAAATAGCACAAAACAAAGGGGGGAGGGGAGGGGAGAGGAGAGGGAGAGGAGGGGAGAGGAGGGGAGAGGAGGAGCTTTCTTCATGTATAAAAGCTAAAGAAGGA
>JANHGO010000363.1:0-41661 GCA_024606505.1 Aquila spilogaster
CCCTGCCATGGGCAGGGACACCTTCCACTAGACCAGGTTGCTCAAAGCCCCATCCGACCTGGCCTTGAACACTTCCATGGATAGGGCATCCACAACTTCTCTGGGCAACCTGTTCCAGTGCCTCACCACCCTCACAGTACAGAGTCATATAGATCAAACTGAATGTAGGCTACAGTCATCATGTAAAAATAAACTACATGGTGCTCTAATATAGCATATTTCATGGCTGACAAAGAACCTCTATTCTTAACAAATCTGCATTCTAAATCCTTTACCCATGATAAATTCTATGTTTTTCATTTATCTTGAAATGAACACATAGTTACCATAGTTTAAACTAAAAAATTTGAATCAAGGATTGAGTCATGAAACAGCAACAGAGGATGGATAGCTAGATACCTAGCTCTACTCAAATATCTCAGCTTTTACACTTTTCTGCCTATGCTGAGACACATTGGTAGATCTTTTCCACCTATGATGCTTAAAAACACAAATAAAAATTTAAAAGGCAATTAGAAAGAACTCAAGTTCTTTGCATCTCCCACTTCAAACTAATCACATCCTATACTGCTCTTTGCAAGGCTGGACCTTCGTATAGTCTAATAAAAGAAGTTTAAATATTGCACTTTGATTACCTAAGCCAGTCAGAAGGCTGACTTTCCTCAAGACTCATTTTACTGCACAACTCAGATCTGATACTGAAGTCTCAGTATACTATCAGATCTACTATGGATGCATATCTCTATGCTTACATGGAATGCTTTGTGTCCTGTTCCATTAGAGCCAGTTGGCATAAAGCTGGATAAAACCAGCCTGTTTCATGAAAGTCTATTAATATTTTCCTAAAATCAAATATAATGATGAATGTTTTTGACAAACTTCCTCTAAGATCACTGTCTCAAAGTACATCAGTCCGCCATGAAAATTCTGACAATTGCTTCTTGTATGCAGAAAGGAATTGACATTTCTCAACTTGCCTCTCTCAGTTATCTGCTACCACATCATGGGTGAGGCAGAGTAAATAAAGTCCTGCAGTGGATCTGGATACTGGGGTTTATTTAAGAACCAACACGAATAGAGCTTTTACCCAACCTGATTATCACACACACTCACTCATTCACAGACCCCTGGCACTCATGAGAGCTTGATTTTCCTTCCCAGTTGGGAGCTCACTTTTAGTCCAGGGAGGCTGGGCAGAAAGTTCTGTCCACCTGTGCCGTGTAGCTCCCCAGAGTTAGCTTTGTCTCAGGTCTTAAGGCCAATGTCCCTGGGCATCCCCTGGCATTTCTCTCCACATGCATCTCTGATCGCCAGGATCCTTCCTTGAACCTCTTGCCAAGACCACTTCTTCTCGTCACAAATCCTTCTTTCTGCCACCAACTCTTCTTTCCAGAACCTGATCTTCCCAATTTAAATAGTTTATGTGCAGAAGCACAATGTATGCTCAGCATCCTACTTGGTGGTTTTGTGTCATGTCTCTTTTTTAATAAACTGGAAGATTTGGGACATGCCACTTTTGTTTAGTCCAGTTGTCATTAAAATTTAGACCCAGCCCATACTGGTTGCAGCTAGCAAGGAGCAGACTTCTGCTTGAGAGTTCAGAAGTTTAATTTTGAATATCTGTCCACACGTGCACATACTCCCAAATATCTGTCACCTGTTAGTGTTCACAATTTAAGCTAATGTTCTGCTTACAACATACCATGAATACATTCCCTTCCTTCCATTTTTCTTTCAAATTACAGTTTTGATTCCAGTCTACTGGATTATTTCACCATTTTATTAGAGAATTTAGAAATTCCCAATCCCAAATGTAACAATTATTAAATTATTAATATCCAATATATTAATATAATGCCATTTACTTCAAATGTTTAATACTTCACTTGTCAGGTCCAACATGAATTGACTGTAGGTGCCCTGAGGGGCATAATCTTGACATTAACATATCTGGGACCAAGACTGTACGCTAATGTCTAAAAGAAGTAGGGAGGGTGCCTGATCTGCGGCTACACTAGCAGTAGAAGCATGCTCAAACCCAGCAGAGGCCATGCCATGAACACAAGCTCTGAATTTGCCAGGACTCCCTTGGGGGATTAGTATTGCAGCACAGCCCCTGTACAGTTCTTTTAATGTATATAACAGCAGTTAGGACAGATCCTGTCCTAAAGTAAGGGAACCCCCTTTCATCTTTATGGAAGCTGTTGCACAATGATACAAACATCACCAAGTCTTGATTTTAAAATGTTAATTTATCTTCCCAAATTACCACACTCACATATGGCTCATAATTGCAGTATCATGGAGTGTCAATTGAGCAAAACAGATGTATTTTTCAAAAAAATGTGACACTGTTTGCAAAAGCGCTCTATTCTCCATGGGTGCACATGCTGCTTCTACCTTCTGCTTCAGTACCTACGTATTGATACTGCTGAACTAAATGCAGATTTTCTGCTTCAAGTATACACAACATTAACATTCAGGCCAGCAAATCACTTCATTCTGAGAGTGCTTAGATGTGGATAATGCCAAATAAACCAGTTAAAGCAAATGCTTGTGCATGGAATAACAGACCAGGATTTCCTATAGAACCTGCAAGAAACCTAGAAAAAGGTATTCTGATACTACACTAGATCACTCATAAAGTAGGAAAAAAACCTAATGAAGTATAAAATAGCTTCAGGTATAGTAGTTAGGAATGACAGCTTTGGTAAATTAGAATCTTGTCCTATTGGGTTTTAAATTTGTGACTTCAAAAGGATCTGCACATCTCTGGCAGCTAGTATGAAGTGCCAAGTTGCTCTGAAACTAGTCCATGGACCTTAACAAGCTTTAAATTTGGTCACGATAAGGTCCCTGTCTAAGATACATTTTCTTGCACATGTCTTTCCTATGTGAAAGGTGCTGTTTGTCAGTTCTTGATTAAATCATCCTGGAGATCTAGTCCTAACTTTCTCTTTGGAAAAGACTTCGTGATACATTAGCTGTTGGACATCATTTTGGTACTGCTATTCCAACTAAGATTTGCTCTGCTACAGAGTCTCATCACTATGTGAATACCATTTTACCCTAAGAAAGCTTCAAGGAATTCAGAGTTATTTAGTGCATTTCAACTCAGAGGACAGGAACTTTTTTATGGAAGATGTTTCACTAATTCTTAAATTTTGCAGAACTCTTGCCTTCTAGATTCACACTGGTTTTAGCTGAATATCTGGTTGGGTTTTGGACAGCTTTCTCATTGTTTTCTTTTTTGAAGAAAGAAGCAGGGTTTATCTAGCTTTCAATAAGTGTAAACACATTTTCTTTTCCTTTTTTTTTTTTTTTAATAGGAATGCCGTCCTCCTGAACTATTTTAAATATAAGCTTTAAAAAAAGGCATGTTTGTAATTTGTATTGTTAAAGAAATCGACTGCTTGATAATTTTAACTCTGTGGTGTGAAAAAATAACCACTTTCAAAAACTGTGGGGAAAAAAACCCAAAAATAGCTATTGTAAATATTGTTATCTTGAACTAATTTCTCTCAGTTATCATTCTTAATTGCTTGCTGTGCAACTAGTCATAGTGTTCAGTAAATCAAAAGCAGTCTCATGCAGTTAGTTTTTGATCTTTATTACTTTAAAGTTTAGCTCTCCAGTAGTTCAGAATGAGTTTTTCATTGCATTTCTGTCTATCTTCATGTATTTTCTTGCAGCAGAATTTATAGCAGTATCTTCTTCATATAAAGAAGAAATCTCAAGGTGATGGATGCAGAAGTACTTCTGATACAGTGTGATATACTGCTGTTATCTTTTAGCTCTTTTGTATGCAGTGCTCCAATGGGAGTTAGATGAAGTGAGAGTGGGGACCGAACCCTGATGCACATGCTAGAAGCTCTTACCAAATACAGGCAGAAAGAATAAGAAATAATAATCATACATAGAAAAACAACCATAATAATTTTACTTTTATAACAATGTAATTCTCATAAATTCAAATACTTAAAATATCTAGCAGTACTCTTCCTCTCTACTTGGCATACTGGATTCCTCAAAATTTTTACCTTTTGGCTTTTTTGACAGATTTTTAATTGGGCTTTCTCTTATTCAAATATTATATTTAATTCCATAAGAACAGGATGAAAGCATGGTTCACAATTCCCTCCCAAAGTCACTTTGCACTTTACAGAATTGGGTCTATTATCCCTGCACCAACTCAGACACCTTCTGCCTTGCTACGAAAGTTGATAGAGCAATATATTGACACTGGAGACTGCTGTACTCCTGGATCTATTTAGGTAAGTTTATACCCTTCTCTAGGCCTCTTTTTCTCTAATGTAGGGATGGTAATACCAGCTTTCTTTCTAAAGCATTTGCAAAAATACAATACAATGTATGTAGTGCCATTATTACAATCTTATTATTTCATTTACAACTGCTGTAACATATATTTAACTCCTTTTAATTTACAAAAGAATACCAAATCATACGTGGCACCAGCAGTTCCTAGTTTATAAAGATATCATAGTGGACACACCATCACTGCCAGGAACGAGGTTCTGCCACTTGAATAGAACATTACTGTGTCTGAGAGTCTGATTTTCCGTGTTAGAATATCAGCATTGCAGACAAGACTCTCTAATGGCTTCTTTTATAATTTATGCCACTAAGAAATCTAGGACACAATTACAGATTTTTATCTTCTCTGTCCTATCAGATATGAAATTGTCACCACTGGAAACAAAAGGCAAAACTGATTTTTTTTACTGTGTAATGTGTTACTATCCACTGTGTGGCTCAATTCAATTTTTACAAGGCTTCCCTATGAGGTGCAAGAATCTGATTTATGAGACCACATTAAAGCCTCCTTCACTTTTGAGATTCTGGTTAAACATTATATG
Organism: Aquila spilogaster; assembly: GCA_024606505.1. Classification (NCBI taxonomy): domain Eukaryota; kingdom Metazoa; phylum Chordata; class Aves; order Accipitriformes; family Accipitridae; genus Aquila; species Aquila spilogaster. Next base: position 4,878 of record JANHGO010000363.1, read on the forward strand.
ATATGACACAAGTATATTGAAAAATAGAGTTTCAGTTTCTTATTATGGGCTTTTCCTTGCTACCCTTGCTGCACGTTCATTTCAGATTGTGCAGGATGTCCTACATTTCTATTTTTTATGTATCTCTGGTAAATGTGAGAGTTCAATTTGATATACTGCAATATATTCTCTCTCAAACAAAAGTTACCAGATCAGATCCTAAGAAAAGTCTTCATCTTCTGGAAATGCCTAATGTGTTACTATGGGCAAGCAGAAATGAGTATTTTATCACATGCTGTTATTATGGATGAAACTTTGATTCTGGATGTCTTTCTATGAGATGGAAATACGTGATACCACATTCCAGACAGATTCAATATTACACAGCTACGGTGAGATTTACACATGATTACTTGGATCAGTATCTCAAAATCTGTCTGCATAACAGAAAAGCTTGTTTTAGTTTTGCCTCATAGTGTTTATAAACAGCACAGATTGTTCCTAGGCCTTCCATGGCCACAAGAATGTATTATAGCATCTGTTCAGATTGGGTTTCTGACTCTAGGAAGGTTTTGAGTGAAAGCACACTGTATTTAACCATTGCTATTTGGAAGTAAACCAACAGGTGTTGAGCCTGAAGAAAAAACACAGAGAGGACCTGCCATCAACCAGCCTAAGTATATCGGAGAGCAGGAAAGTGGGTTACATGAGGAAAAAAGGTGATGTAACTTTGAGAATCATCTGTACCTAGAATTCATCCATACATGGCATAGCTATGTACCAGATCTCACCTTAATAAAAAAATATAAAACAAGAGAAGGTTCATGTTCCGGAGTGATCTCTCAAGTAATAAGTAAAGATACACCTACATAAGATATGCCTGTGTTCAAGAAGCCACTTGATGCCAATGTATGCCAATTTTAGAATGGTCTAAATCTCTTTTACAACTAGACATAAAGGCTAGAGTCTATGACAGATATATTAAACAGCAACTCTGCATACAATAGCCATGAAAAAGACATATAGGCTGTTGGGAATAATTAGTAAAGGAACTGGTACCTGGGCAGCGAACAGCATTATACCACTGTACATGTGGTATATTCACATCTTTATCACATGCAATTTTCATATCTCACAAAAGGATAAAATAGACCTAGGAAAGATTAGTAGTGTTATCAGAGATATGGAACAGCTACTGTATTGAGGGAGGCTGAGTAAACCAGGATTCACAACCTTGGAAAAGACCATGAATTGCAAAATAAGGCAAGTAAGGTCTATTGACTAGTTCTTACAATAAAAACTGGTAAGGCATGAGGTTTCAAAGAAATACCTTTTTCTACAATGCAAAATCCACACTGTGCCACAAGGTGCTTTGCATGCAAGAACTTAAATGGGTTCAAAGAGTAGATATGTAAGTGGCATGTAATAATACGTTTAAATATAGCTATTGATATGATGATCATGATGCAATTTTTGTCTCAGAATGTCTCTAAGAGTATTTGTCCAGAAGCTGGGAGGTTATAACTGGGAAAATAGTAATATAAACTTGTTCACGCCTTCACTATGTCTCAGTGTTATAAGAGATGTCCCTTTTGTCTGAGTCAGGCTTGCCATTCTTCTGTTCACCACTATTGTATGAATCTCCACAGCAGAACTAGTATTGGCAACTGGTTTCTTATTTTTCTAATTTTTTTAGTCCTCATAATCTTCTTGTCATAGTCAACAGCAAACACATTCATGGCATGTTAGAGTTAAACCACAAGTGTTCTTAATTTAAAAACTATTAGCATACTACATAATTAATTAGACTTTTACACTTCAGTGAGTTTTGGTTCCCCAAAGAAAATTGAGCATAGAGAATATAATTTGATTTAACTTTTTGTCAAGGTTTAGTCTACCTGAAACATTGTTATATTTCAGGGGAAGTATTAACTGCTTAGATCTTGTCAGAATTTCCTTAGTGGGAACAACATTTATTTATTTTAATGTTAAAATAAAACAAAGTCATTTTAAAAGAATGCTTTATCCCTTCCCAATTAAAAAAAAATAAAAAAAATATATATATGTATATATATAAAAAAGCTAGGAATACATTCAGGCTGTATCCAAGGAATATGAGTACAGTTGTCAGTATGTGAAAGCTTGTGACAGAAGTGGTAATTCTACCAGAGATAATTAAACACTTAATATAAAATAAAAAATTAAAAAAGATAGGTGAGAGGAGTGAAGAAAATAAATGCCTTAACAACTGCTAAGTAGGTTAAGAGGACTTAGACCTGCTAAGGATATTTAATGGTCTGGATTGTTCACTTAACACTGAACATTTGAGGAGTCTGTGCAGCTGACAAATGATGCTTCCTATTTAAAGGATGGTGAAAAGAGCTAATAGCAAAAATTTCCTCCAGTCTTTGATATTACAAAGGCTAAGTAGCTATAGTGAGCTCTCCATTAACCATGATAACCAGAGACTGAGAAACCCAGATGATTAAAAATTCTTATCCTATTCTGCTTGTAGATTCTACATGCCTCTAAAATGTTTCTCTGAATTGTACTCCCAAGTATGCTCACTTTCAAATGCAATAATGTAGACAACACCACAGACATGCACAGGAATATTCCAAAACTTAAAGCAATCTACCCATGTTCCTGTTATGCTGAGCCTGAGCCGAACAAATTCTCTTAAACCTAGATGCACTAGGTAGAGTAGTGCAGAAACATTTGAAAGTTTCCCTGCTGAGCAATCTTGGGCTGTGAGGGTGAGTGCAGAGCCTGAGCTAATAAGCCTACCAGATACACTCTCACTCTGTGCAGAATTGGTTTGGGTGTCCTTGCACTGCTCTTTTAGTATCTGGAACATTGAATATCCTAATCTGGCCTTCTGTACTGTGTGGTTAAGCCATTAACTGTTACTGCTCTTCAGCATGACTGAGCATCCTATTTTATAGAACTGGGGACTTAACACTTCCTTTTCTGTAAAGAGGTTTAAGGCACAGAGCAACAGATAAGTGAAAAGCTGATTTTCTCATGTTCCATGAACTACCATATCAAAGAGGCTGTCCAATGAGATAAAATGTACGGATGGATTAAAATTCCCATATTGTGTACACTGAATGACAGGTGAGATATGATGAAAACACTGGAACAGGTTACCCAGAGAGGTTGGAGATGTCCCATCCCTGGAAGTATTCAAGTCAAGCTAGATGGGGCTCTGAGCAGCCTGATCTAGTTGAAGACGTCCCTGCTCATTGCAGGGAGGGTTGGACTAGCTGAACTTGAAAGGTCCCTTCCAACCCAAACTATTCTATGATTCTATGAAGAAAAGTATTATGCAAGAGCAGGATATATGGATCATAGCCATACAGTAGGCACATACATTATAACTCATGAAGACAGCAGAGATCATGCTCCCTGCCCCAACTATGACAAGCGCTGACTATTCATCTTTGGCAGGGGCACAGCTTTCGCACCTTTTCTGGTTTTGTTCCCTTCTTTTTCTTTGGTATTGACAATATTTTTTTTTCAACTGCAACAAGACTCAGAGCACTTGAGCAGTGTATGCAGTCAACAAAGACTGCTTCTAATATAAACAGTTGCAGGGAAGGGCTAAAAATAATAAGAAGAAAGTTTCAGTCTTTGGTGCTACAAAGACCGAGTAGCAAAACATCAGCACCAAATGTGTTGGATGGAATAAACTATTCATTTCATGAATGGGAAGGCAACTCAAGAGTCCTCATCTGGGGTGATTAAATCTAAGAAAAATTCTGTAATTCATCAGTTCAACACAGGGTATTTTTTTAAACTACTGTCAGGTAAATTGTATTTTTTCACAACTGCAGCAAATGAATAAAAATGTTCCTGTGTTATAATATAATTTATAACCATTATGCCTCTAGAGGACCACTCATTCCAAATGAACGGTTTGCTGTTAATTCTTAATTTTGTATCCTGCCATAAGGAAGCTTGGGAAGAGAGAAACATTTTATAGTCTTAAATATGTGGACAAAATTGTCTTCTGCCATGCTGTAACTCCTTGTAGCCTAGTTTATCTCAGTCTGCCTGGAATAAAAAAAGTCTTAGAGGAGGAACCAAATATATAAACTGAATACAGATTATTAAGCAGCAAAAGCATTCAAAAATCAAATTTTCTGTCTTGGAAATAATCATATTTTTGAAATGTTGTTCAACAATCTTTCAACACAAAATATACAGAATTGGCTTCTATAGCAGCAAACAGGAAAATGGTATTTTTCCAGCAGGTAAAAGCTAACCCATTGAGCCAAAGCTCATTCTCTGCCTTTTTTTCCCTCCTTTTTTATTTCTTGATGTGCTTTTTCATACAGTGGAACATCTTCAATAAAACAGGTGATGAGTACCCCTCTTCTCCTGCTTTCTCTTTCTCCATATAGTAGTTTGAGGACTCTTGGGATACGGGAGGTCTTCGTTGTATAAAAACAGTGGTGTAGAAAAAGGGGTGAATTTTGTGTGACCAACACATTTTTCAAAATTCCACTGATACCTTTTTAAAACACTTAAAAACCTGTCCCAGAAAGCTTGCTCCAAGGGTTTAAGAGTCAGCAGCAGAACAAGAAAGCTTGTTCTGAGAAAGATACTTAAGCTCTAAGATCAGCTTAAGTATCCATATTCTAGATTGGCATCCATTTCTCAGCAAATATACTTTCTCTAATAAAATCAGCTCAGCCCCTCTGTATTGCCATTGCCCTATTCTTTGCTGAGCCAGCCAAAAAGTTGTTAAAGAGCAATCACACATTTGAACAGAAAACTAGATAGGACTTAATTTGGCATGCTGCAGCAAAGATTGTAGTAGTATTAAAATGTTATTTCAGGTCATGATAGCTTCAGAATCATTTACTGTTAATAAATACACTATGAAAAGTTGCCACTGTGTGTGCTTAGCAGCCCTTTTATAAAGTTAACATCTTTGTTCTGTCAAAGCCACTTGTAAAACATAGCAAATGATACTTGTCTACATGACTAAATCCTACAAAATTTACTCTTTTAAAATTTGATGAAGCTGTTACAAAATCAGTAAGATAGTGTTTCTTCTTTGTCTTTATTGCAGTCAATAGTTTAGCTATTTAACTCCATTTTAAAATAAAATGAGTTTTCAATTGGCATGTCAAGCAGCATACTGAATGTCAGAAATAGTTGTTACTATTAAGGAATTATTAAACATACAACATGTAGGTTCATCTTGGTAAACCTGATGTGTCAGATGACATCTGCTCAAATCAGGATGCCATTACATCCAGAATGCCAGGCCTGAACCAAATGCATGGAAAAGAAATGAAGAAAATTTTTACACATATATATTTACTTTGTATTTGGTGTTGTTGCTTCACTGGCTCCAGTATACTTTAGAGGAGCTACCCTTAAGCTCAAAGGAATTCTGAAAGTGTGATTTCCATATGTGTCAGCAATCTGACAGTTTCTTTGAAATCATGGGAGTTCTGCACCAGGCTTCTGTGCACCAGGTGAGTTTTACCCTCTCCACATTTTTCTCTACCAGTGTATGAGGTCCCATGTTCAGGGACAGATGACAGGGGCAATGAGGAAGGGGAAATGGAAGCCTCTCACATGCAAGATCCTGAGAGGTGCCATATCCATAGATCACGAACGCCATAACATCACCTTTCCTCTGTGTGACCCTAGACTTGGGGAGCTGTCTATGTTGGCAGAGAACAAATAAGGCCACGGCAAAAAAAATCTAGCCCAGGGTATCATGATGGCATTGAAAGGCCATGGTGCAATGCTGACAGTGGATCAGTAGAGGCTTAATGATGGAAGAGGGGAGATGATTTTGTGAGACCAACTGCCATGGCAGAAGATCTGGTGGAGCAACTCTGCAAGAGTCATGTTTAATCAAACAAGCTGATATTTAAAAACACTGTTCCACTGGCAACTATGATCTTTGACTTCAATTCTGGTTACTGCTGTTTGCTTTTGAGCAAAGCTGAATTTTAAATGCTAACAGAAATGGAATCTGTCTAATTTGTGTGATGCTAACTTTTACTAGGTTCTAATCTTTATACATGAGATGTCCTTCCTTAGAAGGACATCTCATGAAGTGATATCCAAGATTTCACTTACACTTGTAAAGTTTACCCCAGAGAGAAAGAGAAAAATTCTTTGAGGACTTGGCTCTTCTTTCATGTGTTTAAAAAAATAATCTCCAGGCTATGAAAAGCTAGCTTACTAATGCTCATTCTGTACTATATCTTATTTTATCAGAAAGCATTTTAAGGATCAGCAGCTTAATTACAGATCTATCAAATAATCACAAAAATTAGATGTGGAAAAGGCTCAGTACACCAGTTAGGTTTGCTAATGGAGGAATTTCTCTTGAGCATATTTATTCTTCATCTAGTTCTCAGGTCCATTTTAAATGTGCATAGATGGGTTCTGCTAATGCAGAACTTCCTCTGGAACATATTTATTCCTCATTTGTTTCTCAGGTCCATCTTAAAATGGATATAGATGGTTAATGCATTAACTTTGATGGTGCAGAAACATGCATATCAGGGGACTTTCATTGCCTCGTTCAAAACATATTTTCAGTTTTAGGTTATTTTGCTACAAATGTTGTATCTATTAACCCTCAATGTACTTCCTTTTAATTTATACCATTACTCAGAGTATAAAGCCTCTATATACTACTGTAAGTAATGTCTCTCCTCTAGTTTTTTAGTAACCTTCATGTGTTTGAAGATAGTTATAACATTTTTCTCATTGAACTAATTTTTTATTAATTAATAAGAATAGATTAAAATATTTATTCAAAACCCTTCAGAGTACAAGGGAGCAGAGATGCACAAAAAAGAACAGGAACAGGTATGGAATGAGGTATTATTCAAAACAAGTAAGATTGGCTGAATTCTGCCCTAAGAAGTGTCTGTTTTATTGATTATTTCAGTCTATTGGTCTTTCAGAGAAACATTAGCATGTCCAATGATTTGATAATGACAAATGAGATCAAAGATGGTCTAATCAAGAAATAACTGTTAAACCGGCATGGAATAGGAAAGCAGTGTGTGAACTAATCTTAATAGACACTAGTTGTCTGTTTTGGATTACTTCTTTTCTTTCAGTTGCAAGGTTGTTCTACCAAAATGATTTTCCATGAGGCTGGTGACAGTCTCATTTTTCACTATCAAGTAAGTCTGCATTATCAATTACTTTCTATCTTATTATAAAGCTGTCTGTTCCAACACTCCACTATGATATTGTTAGGGGGAAACAGCATCACAGAATACTTTCAGCGATTTAAGATTCACTTCTTTAATAACATTTCCATAAATATACTTTCAGAATGCAGTATGTCAAAGGCAAATAATTTTGAATAACAAAAGCTGATACATCTAACAGTATGGGGGACAGATAAAAATATAGATATAATAGGCCAGTCATCAGCTTCTCTCCAGCCACTTTGAGTCCAGCAACCAGAAGAAGATGCAGCCTGGGGGGTGAATGTCTCACAGGGAGCACAGGACCTCTAATTTTTGGCAGTCCCCAAATAACAAAACAGACCTTGAGGCTGTTCCAGTTTATATCAGCTCTCAGCCACACTCAGACCTTGATTTACCCCAAGGTTGAGATCTGATGTCAGAGTCTCAGAGACTAAATATGACATATATATAAAGCAAAAGATAATGCTTATGACCTTCACCATTCTTAATTTAAATGTTTATATAAATCATACCCACAATACTTCCTGAGCTATACCAAATCTCTTTCCCATGTTATGACTTTCATATTTCTTACAAAGCAAATGAAATTAACTCTTTAAGAAAGAGAGAACTGTTACCCTCTCACATTCATCTGTGTTTGGAAGTTGAGTCCCTTTTACGAATGCTGATTTTCAGCTCACTCTGAGGATTATAGTTTCCATCTGCACTCCTCTGGCAGCAGTTCTAGCTGGCAAACAGCCAGGAGCATAATCTGAACCATAGCTGATTCAGTGGGCCCAGAGTAGGAGGAGTTCATAAAGGAAAATTGGTTACTGTTACACAGTTGTTCATAGACATGTCTGGTTTTTTACCTCAGAGAGAATTGTGGCATTCCATTTTTGAAGTATTAGCACCAAATATCAATTCAAACAATCTGCTTTTTTTTTTTTCTTTTTCAAAATTCAAAGAACACTGTTAGCATTGTTAGACCTACTGCCTTCTCTAGATGTACTGGCCCATCTAGCCAGTACAGTCTAGCTCATGGAAGACAATATCAGGCACCTACATAATATTTCCATGAGATTCTTTAGTGCCATATCAAATCACTTTAGATTTTGTTCTTTGACTGTAATACATGGTTTCTTTTTTTATAAGGCATTGACATTTTCTAAAGAAACAACCATTTTTTGTGACTAATTTCATTTCTCCAGAAACATAAACCAACCCCAAAACTGTCAAAAAACACTTTCAAAGGAAAGCTTTCAACCGGCCATGTTATAGCTCTGTAAGTTACATATTTGGCAGATTTTCAATCTTTAAAAGATTTATTAGCATGCTGTTTTCAGAAAGACTTTAATTTCTCTAACCATTATTGCATTGTGCTAAGGGACTATGTTTAGTGTATTGTGGCCAAGTTTGATAGAAATTAGAGATATTTCTTAAAAATTACTGATAGCATTGATGAGGAATATGAATTTTGTAAGTCAACGAATGCTTTCATATGTGTGACTCCCATTAACGTCACTGAAAATTCCTCAGGCTTGTAGCCCAGAGCCTTAAATTAATTCTCACACATTTCAGAATTCCTGATTATGTATTCTATACAACATATGATATGACATTAATGAGGCCCATAATTGCAAACATCCTAAATGGACAGAAGAAACATGACTTATATCAAACTCATATAAGGCACGTTGCACTATATAGAGTGTAGGACCTACAAAACTCCGTATGTATGAAAACACAGGTTTGTTAAACTGATGCCCCTGAAAAGATGTTAAGGGTCAAAATAACCTCTTGCTGAAAGACTGTCGCTCATACATTTATCATTGTAAAATGCATATATGTGTTAACTTGACAGATCCAACGGCGAGATAATAAAGTTATCTTTCAACTTAAAATTCAAATAATAAGAATGCTAGGCAACAATTTGTATTTATTTACTAAAACAGTGTGTTTAAATTAACTCAGTATTGTTTGTCAAAATGCATAAAACAACACAGCTTGATAGGACGAATTGCTTATAAATGATGGATCCAGCTTGAGCAAGCAAGTTGCATTATTATATCAACTATCCATTTGATGACACATAACTGGATGAAAACCATCTTGAGACATGATGACAAAGAGGCTTTCACCAAGCTTGGTAATACATTAAAGCTAGTATGAATGGTATCTTACTTTGGGGCTTCTGCTGAACACTGAAGAGTGAGTAATAATAGGTATATTATCAGCTGTGTTCATTTTGTTCCCTGATTTTATGTGTTGAAATCAAATAGTAGGCAATATCTAATGTCTAATGTGGACATGTGCTGGAAAACTGCAAGTTTCATAAATAATTTTGTGCAACAAAGAAAGACAACGTGGATCTCATTAGCCACTTATCTTATATACCCAGTTTTATATAGTTTCCATTAAGGTAACCTGTGTATCTGGAGAGATAACTACTGATATGAAGACTAGTGTAATGAAAACAATGAAGACAGGTCCCTGAAACAAAGTGTTGGATCTTTTAGTAAGCATGCAAGACCAAGCATTTCAAACGGAAAGTTGCAGGTCTGCAACAAAGAACGTAGCCCATGCTTACAGGAGAGGAAACTTACCTGTCCTAGGAAACAATGATTCTGTTAAGAACATGGAAATACTGATGACAGAAGAACATAAGTTTGTAGTGAAATAGTGAGCACCAAGTAGATTTACATGATCCTTAGACATAACAAGCAAGAAAGCATTAAATAGGAAGAAACAGGTCATATTTCCTCAGAACTGGCAACTCAGTAAACCACTCTGGAATACTGTGTCTGCTTCTAGTATCCGCAGAAGTACACTGAAGAATCGGACACACTTCAAAGAAGGACAACAAAAATACTTAAAAGATTATCTAACAGAAAAGCTCTAAAATTACACAACAGCTATTGGACTCAATGCAACAATTAATTCCAGGGAATCCTATGGCCTGTGCTATGCAGGAGTCAAGACTAATGGATTGCAACATTCTCTCCTACTCTTGGAGTTTTCTAAAAGCTGTTTTTATTTCTACATAGCAGTAGAAAAACATCTAGTCTGAAGTAAAGTATAAGAAATACATAACCATCAAAAAACCTGCTCTGTGATCTGCAACAAATGAAGCAGTTTCTCCATCAGTTTCTAAAAGCAAAACACACACACAGTACAAAAAATGGATTATTGCTTCCTTTTCAGTGTCTCCCATTGTGATGTTTGTCAGTTCTTACTGGATCACGTACACAAAATGATGGTGAACTTCATTGTCCAAACAAAGCTACTTCTAACAGTTTGAGGACATTCTATAAAAGACCTCTCATTAATTGATCTTTCCTACTCTAAATTCACTGGAGTTTTTCTAGTACCGTTACTCTGAGAAGAATCTCAGCCAAACTGAGTTTTACAGAACAAATGGTTCCATTGCCTCCAAGGAGTTTCTGCTCCGAAAGCTGGAGGACTTCTTCTTCCTTAAAAAGAATTCAGTTAATTTAGTCAGAATGTTACTGCCTAAAAAAATGTCCAATTAGAAAAAAAAAAAAGTAAAATTCTCTTCAGTGTGAGCTTCAAAAGTAGAATAAAATGTATTTCTGAAGTTCTCAGGGATGCTCTTTGATACACAGATTTTAAGAAAATGAGCATTCTTCCTTTTGCAGATACAAAATCTGCCTACCAAACTGTAAAGTTTGGGATTCTTGAGCTCTATCTTTCCTCCAGTCCTGCATACTTTTACTCTCAGCAGTTCTTCTCCCACATTACTGATGCTACCTGGAGTCTTTCTAAGTCCTCAACTGGCACCAAACTCAGAACTCAGTTCTATTCTTCATCCAGTCTCCCATTTTATGAACTATGATGACCTGATTCCCAGTGTCATTGACATAGGAATTGAAAACAGAGGTTTTTTCCTAAGTAAACTTTATATTTTGGTTTTGATCATTCAAATATATATTTTAAGCCCTATCTTGTATTCACTATCTTTTCATTATTATATTTAAAAATTAGTATATGTAACAATTAAAGATTTTCTTATTTTCTAAATATTTTCTACCGATTGGTGCAATGCAATTTGAGGTAGGTAAATATATATAATCTGTACAAAAAGCAGCACAATTTGAAAAATGTAAAGTATTAAAAGTAAATGAAATATTAACTAGAAATGAATTATATTATTCCTGATAAAAATCTTTCTCTCACTAGAGAATATGTATGCAGCTCTACATGTTATTTGTAACACATGTGTTTCCTCTGCATGAGGAAGAAATCATGAAGTTCATGGAGATCACTGAGGTTAACGGCAAACTCTTTTTGACTCAAATTATGTTAACTTGTATGTTTATTATACAGTGATATTCTTCCTTTTTTGTTGCCTCTGCTACCTGGAGATTTGGGAACAAAATATTTTTCTGGAACAATTGTTCTGAGATAGTTCCACTAGAAAGTTATGCAGAATAACTGCCCTTTTTTTGGTTGTTTTTTTTTAAATGTTGTAATACTGGAATCTCTGTACCTCAGTATACAGAAGGACTTAATATATCATAGACAAAATACTTTCTTTTTAAGTCACTGGTCCCCACTGATTTTGTTGTTCAACTCACATAAGAATTAACTTTCCCTCTTTACAGTGATAGGTTGATACTGATATTGAAAATCCAACACTTTACTGTATGGACTGCCACTATCTTTAGCTACAAGAACTGTTGGATATTCATTTTTTGATTCAAAGGGTAGAATTCTCAACCTCATCTTTATTCAGGTCCCAGAAGTGATAGACCCCTTATATCTATAAAGTGAATATGAGATAAGTGAATTACTGATATAGGAAAAAGTAGAAGGCTTCGAAGAAAGAAAAAAAAAAAATTAAATGAGATTCACATAGAACTTACATTTTCTTTATATTAAGTAACATTTAAGTATTCATTTTCCCTGAGCTTTACTGTATTTTGATTAGTCCCTGAAGCTTTGAAAACATATGAAGGATATTGGTCCCAGAACACAAAGTTATACCCAAATAACATAATAATAATAATAAAAAACCCCATAACAGACTGGGGACTGTTAAAATTATCAGCGATAACTTTAAATTATTAATTCCATAATGAACTATTAATAATGAATGCAGGAAGTATTACAAAAGCTATCACAGCATGATATGATCCAAATTTTACTTACCAGATGTGTTTTATTGATTTCCAGAATTGATAACTCAAATGTTCTAAGGGAGGTATACTGGGGAAACCATGCATACATAAATAACTAATTGCATGTGGAATGAGCAATACTGCTGAGGAAAGCCTTGTGCACCACAGTCATTTTAATTCGTCTTTTGAAACATGTAGACTTAGGGAGGAGTCATGCAGAAATATGATAGAGATTTTATTGGGTTTGTGGTTTGTGTAGACACTTGGTTCTATTTCAGGCACCCATCTCAGGAGGAATAGTTTATATAGATATTCCAAGTGGCTCAATTTACCCTCCAGTAATTTTATTAACTATTAAGGCTACTGTACTCACCTAAATCCATTAAGGGATTTATCTAAGTGACCTAATTTTCAAGCTACTAGTTGCTTATAGATCTTGTTACAATCAAAGTTAGCTTAGCTGCACAAGGTTTCTATAGTCATGACACTGCAGGTAGAAATACAGTCCAGATTTTACTACAGTTAACCTCAAATGTGTGTATTATACCATTGCAATGAGCTAGTCACACATAGCTCAACCCTGTAAAGCTCTTTTGGCTTGAAGACAACAGCAAGTACATCAGTTGAGGATCTATCTAATGTTGATAGTTCCTTAGGTAGAGGACAACTCATCCAATATTTTACAAAAATCATTTAGATATTGAAAAATAAGATAAGATCTACTGGCAGAGGAAAACTGAGACAGGCAACAGTTTAAAAACTTGATTGTCTCAGGTGTTCTCTTTTATCAGTCTCCTTTTACCTTCTCCCCCTACACCCTCAAATAACAGCAGAATGTAATCCATCAGCCTAAGCTGCCTGAAACAGTATCCAAAATACTGTAGGTCAGATAGTGAGGGCTTCCAAAAAATGACTAAAAAAACTATTGCCTGGAACTGAACTATGTTTTGTCTCATCAGTATTCAATTATGCTGTCTTGTCATAGAGAAGATTAAAAATAGAACAAAACCACAGGAAGAGCAAGTGAGCAGAGACAAACATTCAGAAGACATTAAGATTTTTTTAGCCCAGACAGCTGTGGATTTTCTCTGTGACTATTGAATCTCCTTCCTAGTCAAGAAACAGTTATACAATTCATTCTGCAAATTTAAGTATGACTGTTATATGTGGCATACAAGAAAAGCTTGTGCTTGAGAGACAGGTAGCTAGCAGCCACACTCACCATATACACATACATTTTAGAAAAGAAGGTCACTTGTTACACAAAAAGTAAGAGATGTGTAAATACCCCCTGGCACTTAAAATAATAATGTCCTTTCATAACAAACTGATTCACTCACAGCACTCTTTTGTTTCTCCCTCTCAACTGCCAGATTCTGCATTTGTATTTTTCTTCATTAACGGAAAGTAGATTGTTTGGAACCGAATAATGCTGGGAAGAGTAGCAACATCTGCTGTGATGTTTACTATTCTTAATATTCTTTGCACAAGTGCTACAGGAGCCATTATATTTGCCTTCTGTACCTAGTTCATTAAATCATTCAGGAATAAACGGCTACAGATACTCATCCCATTCACAAGAGGGAGAGGCCAGGAAGTAGGGAAATGAAACGAACAGAGGGGCACTGGAATAAACTACTTCACAGGAGGTTCAGATTCATACCTTAAGCTCACACTCACAGTTCTTGAGCACTGGGAGGCTGTATGTTCCCGAGGGAAAACTGAAAGATGTTTCCTCTGAACTTTTTCACAGACTGTCTGGGAAGCATGAGCCATCTTATTTCAAATTACAAGGTCTTTAGGTGGGAATAAAAAGAGCTATGACAGGAACTATGACACCACTCCCCCCTCAAGAAAACATCAAAGAAATTGGGAAAAGGAAATATTGTTGTTTAAAATGCATCTTTCTTATTTTCTTGCTCTTTGTATTAGGTGATAAGCCACTTGATAATCAAATGGCAAGAGCCTGGAGGGCACCATCTTAACTGCCTCATGTAAAATCTATTAGTTTGGGTTTTTTTTATAACAGCTACACTCTAGAGAGGCAGAAATTCTGTGGTAGAGGGACACTGTCTCATCCCAGGAGTCTTTACAAGGGTGTTGGTGAGGGTATGTGATCAGTGGAGCAGTGTGGAGAACAGTCTAATAATGTGGCCTTTTCTCACCTTTCTCTGTTTGGCAGTCCTGTTCACTTTCCTATCACATCTACCATTGTAGACATGGCACTTAGGGACATGGTTTTCCTATCAACGCATCAACCACTGTAGACACGGTGCTTAGGGACATGTTTAGTGGTGGACTTGGCAGTGGTAGGTTTACAGTTGGACTCAATGATCATAAGGGTCTTTTCCAACCTAAATGATTCTATGACTCTGTGCTGAAGTAGATATAAACTCCCTTTATTCTGTTGACAGTAATTCAATAACCCCATATCAAGGATATCCAAGTATTTCTGATCTATATTCTTAAGTATATCTTTCCATACTAGGCTTACTTTGCCTAGTTATTAGTTCATCAGCAGCATGAGCATTAACCATGGGCTGTGAAACAAGTAACACATTAGTACTCTTCCTTTTTCATAGGGATTTGCTCTTTGAGAGAATCAGAGGAGGAAAAAAGTTAGGTATTTCCCTCTGTTGCACTGATATGTAAAGAAGGGAAGATATGACTGAGAATCAATATCCCTCCTTAAACACATAAGTGAGATGGAAGGACCACTTATGGAAGGAATTCAACTGCAGTAACCCAAAAGTGGGCGGAGGAATGGAGATGCCTACAAACTAGCTACAGAACATATGTATCAGTATCAGTAATATTTACAGTTAAAGCTTCATGAACAGCAAGAAAGGGCACAGACATACACATTCTTACAGATTGTGTTGAAGTGGCTTAAAGACATGCTTTCAGTTTAGGCTAACATATTCTAATTTGTATTGAAAGAGACAGAAAGTGTCAACAAGGTCATTCACCACATCCTAGCGATTGAGAAGGGAAGCTCCACTTTATAGGAGGATGCTTACAGTCACAGTCATAAATTCTTGAACCTTTCCAACACAATTTGCAAGAGCCTGTCTTTGTCCAGACTGCACAATACTAACATCAGTCACAATCAGCACAATTCTGGAACATTTACCAATGTCAAGGATTCCCTTCTTCTACCTGCATTTACAATACAGGTTAGGCAGGACAGACTTCCAAGGAACTGTCTGCTTAGGGATATATCCGAGGCCTCACAAAGGAGGAAAAAAAGCTATGTGGAAGGGACATGGACTTAAAGCAGATTCTCCATACCTTTCTATTGTATGGTGATCAGGACAGGGAGCCCACGAGTGTAGCAATTATTCTGTAAGCTCAGAAGCAGTCTCCAAAGCTATACCGACAGTTTCCACTGAGGAAAAGTGGCTTAAAGTGGCCCTTCTCATTGTCCCTGGCAGTCCCTAACACCACTGGATAGATATGAATTAATCCTGTATTCTAGGACCAAAGCCATTTTGGATCCAGACTGCAAACCTTGCAAATCTCTTGCAAATCCCTGAAAGCTGAGGAGGCACCCCTGAGGTAATCCACTTGTGCTGGTTGTGATGATCTTTGGGCTATTTTTCCCAAGCTAATGCAGACAGCTTTGGAAGACAACTGTGGAAATGCCTCTCCCTTGGCTTTCTGAGGAAAGTCAGAAATGGTGACACGTGGATTCCCAGCACAACTGCAGACACTTTAATTCCTATTTATATACATGTCCTGTCCTGTCATGTGTTTGCTGTGTAGAAACAGAAAACACACACAAAGGACTGGAACAGTTTGAAAACCAGACAAATAACATAGCTTTTTGTGTCTGCCTTTTATTGGTCAGCACTGCTTCACTCTTCTGGGCAGAGACATTGTCCTTCTTGCTAACCTGGTTTCTTAGGCACACTCAAACTCTGTTACTTATTTTAAATAATCGTTTTTAAGGCAGAGAAAAAAGGCTAATGCTGAGAGTAGAAAAATTTGGATTGTAAACCCACCAAACTGTTACTGAAGAACAATCTTCACCCCTGTTCCAATGCTTGCTCATGATTAAGAAGTCATGGCTTTGAAATTTGGTTGTATAGAATTGTTTGAGGCTGACAAAACACTGGAATTCATCTAAACTGCTGCAGGAAAACATACTGTGTACAAGAAAAAAAGAACATGACTGATAGATAAATACAGACAGACAGATGTATCACTCATTTTTGCCATTATCATCTCAGCCATAAAAGGCTGGGGTAGCTGAAGATGCGGAATGAGTTTTAAAAATATCCTTCACTTGTATTTACCAGAAATATCTTAACAATTATTTCAAGAGATATTATTCTTCCATTTAAGTACATGCTATGTGTGAATGATGTTATCTGTAAAAGCAATAAATTCAGTCATAGCAGTAAAATGTAATTAGAGTATTTTTCTGTGACAGAATTGATCTTAGGTAGGTACATTAAACTTATTTGTAACAAATACACTCTGAAGTTGCACAATTAAAATTTTTACAAGATGAAGTTCACAAATAAAGATTTCTCCTCAGTTATGGGAGATTGACTTTTTTGAAGATTATACTAAGACATTTAGGAGTCGATGAATAACAGGCTAAAGTGATGGGAACACAGTTGTATTTTTCATGGGTGGAGAGAGGGGAGGGAGGCAAAGACTTATAGGCTGCCTGTCATCAGTCAGCATTAATTTCCCATCATGACCATGAATCTATTTCAGTCAAGGATGGCAGAGCAACAGTAAAGATAGGTGAGTCAAGAACCATACTTAAAATTTTAGTGTCCTACTTTGCAACTTCATTTGATGCACAAGGCCATGCATGGATCATCATTTATTTTACATCGTAGGATGTAACTAATGGTCATGTTTCAGTATCTTCTTTGACAGTGTAACATAACTCTAGAGCTGTGTTAAAGTCTGCTTCTGAGGGAGCACAGGCACTTCTTGTCACACAGGCTATCAACACCTTTTCAAATGAGTTCCACAAGAGGAGGTCTTCAATTGCACTGCATCCATAATTGCAGCAGGTTGTCAGAAAAGATTTGTTTCTTCTACTTAGGTGTATAAATAAGGATCTGATACTAAAAAATACTTCTGAAATCCCAATCTTTATTTAAAATATTTCAGTATAGTTTTGTTGTGTTTGTATCTACTGACACACTTCCAAACTAAAAAATTTCACAGTATAGGAATGCACTGATTTAAAACTTATTCTGTCCTTGAAAAGAAGAGACAATGGTTTGGAAGAAGCTCAAAGATAACTGATTAAATTAAAAAAAACTCTAACTTTTTTTTCAGGAACTACTGTAAAATTATCTAGTTATCCCATGTGTTTTCTACAACAGTAGAAACCACAGCACTTCCAGCATTTAATTAGAGAAGAAACTATGAACTGTTTTCTCTTAATTTCTCCTTCAACATTGTAATTTGTTATCTTTTTACCTATACAGGATAATGTCAGATTAGAAGAGATTCCTCTAGTGCTATTTCCCAAAAATCCATCTGTTATATTCTGTTCCATATAGATTTTTTAAACTGTGTCAATTCCTGTTGTATGTATCATCCAGTAGCACATTCAACAATATGACTAATATCTGTTGATGCGTTGTTTGTCTTATCCCTTCTCTACACAGAGGTGTGCGTGCAGTGCTGTTTGTTTTAATAGTGGTTTTCTTTGTTTTGCTTTCTTTGTTGCCTTTTTTAAGGAAATGTTGTGATATTTCCAACTTAAAGAAGGCAAGGTCAGTAACATATTCCCAGTACATGGAGCTATAGGTGGAGAAATGGTGATGACCTTCTGTTTCTGAGGGCAATTACTCCACACTGTCTCCTGTACAGGTGAGATTTAGCCCTCCAAAGATTTCCATTGGAAAGAAAGCTGAAGTTTTCTGCCACAGACTTTATCTTTAAAAATCTAGGATGAATGCCACAGCATAAAAAAAAGACTGTGATACAGAACTTGATTCAACGTTTTGAATTTGTGGCCAACCTGTACAGAAAAAAAGGGAGAGATTTAAAGTGCTGAAGAGATGTATTTCAGCATATTTTTTTTATTACTTAGAGTTTCCTAATCAGACTAAGATTCACACCCTGGTACGTCCTACTGCATAATCTAGACAAGAGGTGACAAATGTATGGGTGACTAAGTCATGCTACCATTCTTCTTCTGGTATATAGACTTCCCAAGAGAACACAAAATGATCGAGTTAAACACTGGGGATGCTGCTACAGCAAAGCTTAGCAACAGTGAAAAATTTTAAGATGAACTGACTGTCCAAAAGAGATTTCTATTCTTTGAGATGTTTTCATCTGCTCACCATCATTGCCTCTTCCTTGGGCCCATTTTAAGGTAATTTCTCCTTATTTAACGTTAATCAAAAATTGCACCAAGCTGCTGTAAGTAGTGGTATTCTACAGGAGAGTGAGAATTACTACATTACTATGTGACATACTAAAGGTTGCTCAATTCTTTTTTTTAAGTGCATCCATCTAAATTCTCACATGCTATTTCTGACCGTCATAAAGAACCTAGTTTTAACATTAACATTGGAGAGAAAGGCAAAGAAAGGACCCACTTACAAAACAGCTGACACCAATGGGACCATTGATGCCATTAATTTTAGCATAAATTCAGGACTGATTATTGCATATTGACCCAAGTACTCCAAAGGTATCATTAATAAAGCTGGAAATTTTCAAATTAATAGTACAGTAGCCCAAACCCAATTCCAGACTCTGACACTGCCCATGGTTGTAACTGATAGGCTGAAACAGAACATTTACCAGGACTACTGAGAATGAGCAGTAACATAAATTATTGAACATAAAGTTTAACTTTTTAAGGGTCACACAAAATTTGTCTGGTATTGTAAAAATCAATAAATGGTTAAAAATTTTGCCAATGAGTAGCACTTACAACCTGAATAACCAGCACAGCTGAAAGTGCTAATCCCCACATTGCAAATAGTTGCTCCAGAAAAGGCAGCAAACCAGTCAGATGAAAAGGTCATTTTAAACTGAAATGGCTGGACATGCTACCCAATGCAAGCTGTGATGTAGTTTAAGTAATAGAGGATGGTATTTCAAACTATTTTCTGGACCAGACAAATAATTTGCCCCTTTAGGAATGGAAACTAGGTAACTTCTATAAATAGTGTGAGAGAGTCCTTATACTATAGCTCAATAGTCATTACAACTGATACTAATTCCACCATACTGTAGAAAAAGGTAGCTAAAATGGATCCTCCTGATAGGTGCATTATTCCTCTACTATGACTGCTATGTTCAGATGAGCAAAAAGTCCACTGTATTTGCTTTACATAAGTTCATTTCTTCTGCTTGCAAAAGTATAAGGAAAAAGTATCTATTCCTCTGTTACATTTATTTACAAAACATGTTTACTTTTTCTTGGGACAGTTCATGCTCTCATTCACTAAGATAATATACACATATATTTAGCTGTTTTAACAGCAGCTCCAGTCTGTAAGGAGCTTGGTGTCTACAAAAACTCAAATAATACCTATCCACCAAACACAGTAAATTATACTCGTTTAGATGAAAACTCCATTCACTGTTGTCTGCGAATCAATGGAGGAAACTGCACATGTGGCAAACAGCTAACTCAGCACCACAAAATACGAATGGATTGGCAGAGGTATTTAAAACTTACTTCTCTTTTTTTATAACTGACAGACAATGTGGTGGTGGTGGGGAATAGGAACACAATCGTGGCACAAGTCAAACTGGAAAAAAAAGTGTAAGAGAGGCAGAGTACTGAATAAGCATCTGAAGGGTATAAAAAGACGAAAAGAGACTTCAAGGAAGTTTGCACATGTAGGAATGGACTAGATTAAGGATTTGTGGAGCACTTTTGACACCTGTTGAATTAGTCCAGTGAAATATAAACAACATTCAGCTGATTAAAAAGAAAATTATTCATCAATTACTATTTCAGAACAGGATTTGTTATTCCATTCATAACACTGTTTAATAATTACACCTCTATTCATGTTAGGTTTTAGACAGCTATTGGTCTTAGTCCATGTTCAGCAGCCTGAGAAAATAATACTTTTTGTTACAGTGAAGTTCTTTTTCTCCTCAGCTGTAGGACCTTCATAACCTGCACTGTACTGTTTCAGTTACCATTTCAGCACTGGTACTACTACTGCTCACAGAAACCATTTCCTAAAACTTTTAATGAATGATATTCAACAAAGACTAGTACAGCTTGACCATAGAAAATCATAAACATAAGTCACATGTGGCAAAATAGAACAAAATCTGCAGTTATAGAGATCAGCGCTCTGTAGTGCGGAAGTCCCACCTCACAGTGTCAAACCTTTTATTGCTTTTCAGTGCAACAGAATCACTCACACTGTTAAACATGATACAAGAATCTAAACTACTATATGTCTGAAAATCCTTCTACTTTTACTTGCTGCCATGGTTCTGGCAGTAGAACACTTTTCAGGAAAGTCCAAATACACTTAAGATTCAAATCACAGGAAAGCAAGATTTCTAACAGAAGGGGAGCAAGCTAGTATGATATCCCTGTGAAGGTGCTGACTCTTTGAATCAGAGATTTCCGAAGTCTGTTAAAGTATTAGTATTTCGGGATGAGCTGACTGCTTCAGCAGGAGCTGGAGTTCAGACTCACTTCAGCTGCTATTCCAGTGAAGGAAATACATGCTGAAGTAATTGGGAAGCATATGTATGATTAAAGCAGACCCCTTTAGGGAAAAATGGGTAGCTACAAAGGATTGCTTCTGATGCAGATGATTATTTGGAGAATCTGAGGATGCCTTGGAAGATGTATGTTTCAGTTTAGGAAGTTTGTGAGATTTAGGCCTATAAGCCAGGGGGAGAATACCAAAGGTGTTCAACCACAGAAACAGCACTTTGGAAAGCTAGAATTAGTTTTTTGGTCTAAAGAAAAGCAGGAGGCAAACTAAGGTAAGACAGACAGTGTCTGAAAAAAGAAATGATAAACTCTAACATTAGCATTCTTAGTTTCGTAAGTTGAAATGCTGTCCCATATACCATATTAGTAGTTAAACCTTAGTAACTCTCAGTTCTGTGCTTTTGCCCCCTACCTAATCAAAGTTAAAGAAGAGGGAGTACTTTGGTTAGTCAATAATACAGTATAGCAAATGGTAATGTGTGAAGGGCATTGAGGCTAACTCATAACAGGTACGTAGAGAGGCAAAAGCATGTGGAAGCAAAGGAAGGAAACAGAGAGATTAAGCATAGGCTTGCTAAATACATGCAAGGAGAGGAAAAAGATGTGACCTTTTAATAATGTATTTGGGCTAAATGCAGAGCGTGGGAGGGAAAGGGTGAGACAGTTTGTTCATGGAACACTTGTGCAGTCAGCCAGCATTACTGCAAAAGCTAATGAGAGGCTTATTGAAGCCAGGTCTCTGGATAGTATATGCTTTCACTTGACTCATATCTTTCCAGGTCTCTCTGAAAGAAACCTTGATGGAAAGGAATGGACTAATGCAGATTAGTCACATTGTTCAATACACCATACTCAGACACTTGAGGGGAGTGATAACAGACCTGGTACAGATTCTTGCACAAAATGTATGTACAGGTGTATAACTCTGCATCTATCCGCTTCTCTTCAGTGTATTTCCCTTATCCAAATAGACTCTTTGCCATATGAGGAAAAGCAATATGAAAGAAGAGCCACAGGTATTAATGGAGCTTGAGTATTTCTTAACATAGCTAACCCCAAACCTCAGGATACAGGGGATCATTTTATTAGCAGACCTGAGTAAAAACAATGGCTCAGATACATTCGCTTTAAGAATCTTGATTAGTACTGAGTATCTAACTCCCTAAGGATTCCTGTCTTCAAACGCATCTGCATTACCTTCTTCTCTCCCTGAATAGAGGGCTTGACCAGGGCTGGCCTCTTGGTCACTAGACTAAACACTAGAACAGCCCTGACTGGCATTTTGTGGTAGTGAAGACTTTAATCAAGAGTATTTAAAACTGGCTGGAAGCTGCCCAGCAAAACTAGCTACTCTGGATGAGGATAACTGGGGTCACAGTTAAAGCAGTTTTAAAAAATACCATGGTTATGCTGTGAATGATTCTGCCATACAAAAGAATATATTTTCTGTAAAGCTATTAAAGGATGTAATTATGCTGGCTAGCTTGTCCTGTCAGAAGTTTTATTTTAAACTAATCAAACCATCAGCCTTCAGAATTTTAGGGAGGTAAGAAACTGAGCATTGCCTCAAATAGATATTGTGGCATACAGCAAACTTTACTATTTTGTATGACTTTCAATGTAAAATTGTTTTAAATGTGTTCAGTTCTTCCTCTTGGAGAGACTTTCAGATATTCCAGATGTGCAGTCACTGTGATTATACAGATAGTTGTGTGACAAGTTATCATACATCGGTATTTCAATGTTTACTTCCCTTATGTGTGCCAGCTGGGTAAGTAATTGTAGTCACAAATTAGTCCCACAATCACATGGTTAAAGAGTTCTAAAATCTGGTTCTGACTCTCCAAGTGTGACAGCTTGTTTCTAAGGGGGGGGGTGGAAGTGTGATTCTAGTTGTGTCAGTTTTGCGCCTTTACTTTCAAATGAGCAAAAGCAACGAAAATCTTCACTTGAACTTGCAGGTAGGCGCTGAACACTTTGCAGAGCTCCAGTAGTGAAAGGAGATCTTAAAGCTAAGAGTAGTTGACAGTTCCTCCCATGACAAGAGCAATACAGAAGAACTGCAACTTTGTATCTGACCGGTTATGCTTAGGAGTTTGCTGCTGTGAGTCACAGTACTGATATATTACCTACAGGTAACATTAAGGGCCTGATTCTTCACTCAGAGCCATTCAGTTTAGAACTACATCTACTGAAATTGCTGTAGTTTAAAATCAGTGCAACTTCGTGAAAAGAGAATTGAGCTCTTAGAGAAACATCCACCACAGTGGAGTGATGAATTATGCAACATTAACAAGTCTTATAACTCTTTGGTAAATGAGAATTTGATGACAAAGCCTCAATAGGCTTGGCAACTCAGGTAAGTGCCACAGTGTCAGCTTGTTTATCCATAGTTTATCTGAATTATTCAGGCCTCTTGGGTTTTCAAAACTGAGCTGGAAGTCTTGCACAGACAGACTTTGCCAATTGTGTGTACAGTAATGAGAAAAAAAAAATATTCCCAGAGAAATTTCCCATGAAAAAATATTCCTGGTAACAACAACATTTTTTTTTTCCACTACATGAAGTGATCTTGTCAATCAACTAGGACTATGGTGAAAATGCTCCTGAAACAGCTACTTATAGTAGTCTAAGAGGCAACCAATGGTCTTTCCTCACAGGTGAGAAATACATTCTTACAATTAGGAAAAATCTATTGAAGAGACCATCCCTTTTTCACAATACAGATTTACAACAAACCATCCTGACCTGGAGAGGACTAGCACTGAACTGCAAAGATATTTAAGAGCTGCAGTCCTTCTCTCCACCAGCATGCTTACAGCCTGACACAAAGCCCACTGATGTTACTGACAGCCTATTTTTCCATTTGATCTTATTAGATTTTGAACTTGGTGTTAATTATGGCACTACATGGTTGATCCCCAAATAATCTACTGCATCCTGCTTAGAACAGAATTAATTATGACGGCTAACACATATGGATGACTAAAATGAACAGTTTTGACTCTTAAGATTTCAAGAATATGATGATGATGATTGTGGCCAACAAAGGACATTTTATGATGCCTATGAGAGAAACTATCAAAATTACCCAAAGGCCTATTACTGCATTTTCTACCACTTTGAATCTTGATTGCCTTCAATAGAAGAATAAGGTGCAAAATTTTACTTGAAATTATTGTCTTCTCCCTCTTGTCAAGCTGATATAACAGCAATTTCTTTTCTTTGCACCTGTTTAGTACTCCAGTCACTTACTTAAAACTTGGTCTTCTCCTCATCTTCAATCTACAAACCCTTTCCAATGAGATATTCGCAAAAAAACGGAAATGTTCCTTCCCTTCTAGTCCTTTAAAAGCATTTGGGGGGGGATGGGACATGACACGAGAGGGTGGGGGGCAGAGGAGGAGGAGAAAGAGAGATCAACCTGCATTAGTATTGTAGACCCTTCTCTGGGAGGAGGGAGAGAGGGGTGGTTTTATTAAGGTAATAAAACTAACAGTTCTAAATTTCAAATCCTTGCAGCAACAAAAATCTGTGTAAAAGTAATGCAGGATTCACAGTGCAAACATCTCAGAAGAAAGTAGTTTTTCTATGTACACATACCAGCTTGCTCCCTTCTCCCCCTTCTGAAACATAATTGGATTATTTCTCCTTCATAACTGTAAAATGGAATGGCATATTTTTTAACCTACGACTATCGTACTGACGAATGATGAAGAATATTCCGTTTTATCTTCTGTTTCTTACAATATTATTTGGGACTAGTCTGGGGTAGAATGCTGTAGGGAGCAGGAAGCAGCCAGCCAGGCTGCTGAGGTTGAAGGAGCTACTTGGGGATCAGAGTTTGATGAAACACAAAGTCACTGAATTAATTTAATTTGAAACTTGAAGTAGGGGACTACATGCAATAATAGGGAAGAAAAGGGGCCTTTTAAACCACCTTTAATTTCTGATCTGTCTTGTTTAGTACCTTTTCTCTATTTAAAATACTTAACTACTCTGGTTTGATTTTCTTTGGTGAGCTCATGGTAAGAGAAGGCCAGGGCACAGTCACCTCAGAGCTCTGGGAAACCCACATTCCATGTAGCCCTTCACCTGGACTAGCCCTTCCTCCTTCTCCTTCAAATTCTGTTTAACAGTGGGTCTGAAAAAGCAATACTTCAAAGGCCAGAGCAAAGAAAAGGTGGATTCTATGCATAAATGGAAATTAGCAGTTGTTCAATTTGTTTCAGCTAGAATCAATAATCTAATTCCCCTGCAAAGATGCTAACTCAGATTCTTAACAAGGACTCTATAAATTATAACGAAGTAGACTGTAAGCAGGAAAAAAAAAGAAAAGAAATTAACACTGAGAAAAAAAGTTTAAGAACACAAGATGTGCTCAATTTTATATTTTTTTTTTCACATATATTTCACAGACTACAACTGTGGGGTGTTTGGGGGTTTTGGGGGTTTTTTTTTTTGGTTGGTTGGTTTTGTCAAGAGAAAAGGATTGGAAGTGATGGAATTGTAATTGATTTGAATAAAAGCTTACCTGAATAGCTGAAAACTGGTATTAACAGATACCATTAGTATACTTCTTGCTATAAACAAATCACCAAAAATAATTTGCTACTTCCCAGATTTGAGCAACTACTGTGCTCCATTTTAAAATAAAATGCAGAGAGAATAATGGAGGCTGAATGCAGAAAACATAGTGAAAGGAATAATAACTGTCATTTTTTGTTCAAGGTGGTAAATATTAGTGGTAAGAAACAATTGTAGGAAGTTCTCATTTCTTTCTGGCAAACTAAAATTGCATTTTCCATACTGCTTGAAGTGGTAAGTTTACTTCATTTTGAAATATTTATTTGAGTGGGAAAAAACCCTGTGAATCTAATTCTTAATGTTGTATGGAGGTTCTATCATTGACCTCCACATATACAGAATCAAGACTGAGTAACTGATGGATCATGGTGCATTTCAATTTTCAATAAAATCATAAAAGTAGGTCACTGAAGTACAGGGTCAAAAGAATTTTTAGACATACTAAAGACAAGAATGATTGTTTTCATAAAAGAAGAGTTTCTCAAGCAATAAGACTTGTGATAAAAAAATACTACTAATCAATGTGTTGTATCCAAAGGGGTCCAATAATGAATTTCAGTTACATTTAAACTACAACATTCCTCATTTATTGTTCAGCATGAACTACAGCTTATGAACCTACTGATTCAATAGAAATAATCAAGTGTCTTCAATAAAACAAGATGAATGGGATCCTGGGGCTTTATGAAACTTCATTGATGCAACATGCATGCTTATTTTCTGACAGTAGGTTCACATTATTGCTGATTTTCAAATACTTTCTTATAGTGTAAAGGCCAATTATAACAGAATTAATATGCTTTCCATTACCTAAAAACTCTACAGCAGGAAATTTATCACAAATACTTCTCCATTCTTAAAGGTTTTTGTGAATGGTACTTGTATCCAAAACCCTTACAGTTCTAGTGCACTATGTTTACCTCATCTGCAAGTAGTTCCTAAATTCACATACCTTTAGATTTAGTCTGATTAAAAAAAGCCCTATATGAGGTATTAATCAGATATTTTATAAGCTGATTCATATGAATTTTATTTGTAGATTAATAAAAAATTCACTTGCTAGTTCTTGCTACTTACACTGTGGAATACTCTCTTACCAGTTGTTTTTTATTAAGATGACAAAATCCTAAACTTGCTCAAGTACATAGCAAAATTTCTGTTGGCACTAACATCATGGAATCAATTCTATAAGTGCTGTCATCAGCACTGGGATTTTGCTCTTAACTGAAGTAGTAATTGTAGTAGTAATTGAAGCAGCTACTTGTGAGAATCATGTAACTCATGGACAACTAGTGGCTTACTTATCTCCTGGTGCTGTGTCTTATTTGTGAAACCTTCATGTGAACTTCAAATCATGTTGTAGCTGTGTAGTAAGGAGCAGTCTTAACATGATAATATATATTACTGAAGAGTCAATAGAGCTTTCAAGAATATCATAAATGGTGAGTCACAAAACTAATGAGCTGTGCTATTAAGCTTAGGCATTTATGAAAACATGATTTAGCAAATGCTTTTTATTTTTACTTCATTCCTATGGGGAAAGAACCTTCCCCCCCAACAATGGAATGTTGATATAAAGAATTTATATTGTAATGAATCATCTCCTAAAATATTTGTATGTCATCTCAAGTTTCAAAAAAATACTGTAAGCTGTAAAACACATCCAATATGATGTCTTTACGCTAATGGGATCAACAGAATATATTAAGTGCATCACAAAACTGTAATGGAAAAAGCATGTGATTATTTGTAGTCAGCACTAATATTTTCAATAATGCATGGGAAATATATTATATAAAATTCATCATTCATATACTTTTCTCCCACATGCACCTGAAAATGAAACAGTTCTCTTTGCCTTAGGAATTTTTGAAATGGTGTGTTATTCTGTTCTTAACTTTCTTGCTAATCGTACAGTCAGTCAATCGTATAGCACCTTCTCTTGGTGAATAACTCATTTTCTTTAACTATGTCTTGTTTTTCCCCCTCCTTTTTTCTGGATACTCAAATAGAAAATAAGACCTTTCTAGTATTCCTACCACACACACTGTTTCTCTGCAGATTAATTTTTCAGATGAAGTCTACAGAACTAACCTGTTAGTCATGCCTCTATCAATAGTTTTATGAGTGAAGGAAGTTTGACATTCAGTGAATGGATGCATATACTTCTGATATTTTAATGCCAAAGCGGACTATGTTATCTCTGTTGATTAAGCCTAGTACAGATTGTGAAACAGCATGCAGGAGGAAAAGTCCAGGCACAAAATGCACACTTACAGTTGTAGCATTAAATATCTATCTTCATACTTAGAACTGAAATCGAGGTTCATTATTAACTCAAATTCTGCAGTCTTACAAATATTACTTGTTTTGCTTTGAATGAATGTTTAAAAATGCAGTGGTGAATTATTGCTCCTTCTGCATCAAATAGTATTATCATATAAATAAAACTCTAGTGCATTTTTTATTCATCAATAGATAGGGCTGCATAAATTTTAAGTTTCTGGGCTCTTTGTGGAAAACACCATCCTGACCAGCAACTACTTATAAGTAGAGCCTGAATTTTGCAAATAATTTTAAGCTGATTAAAAAAAATTTTCCAAAATATTTAAAAACTTGAGCTTGCAGCTAGCTAAAAAGGTTTTGTTTGTTCTTAATTTCCAACAAAGAACAGTTGTTCCTACAGACTTATTAATGGTCCTTGAGGAAGCTCACTGTCACAGACAAGGTACATACAGGATTTTGTATTTATATAGCCTTTATATACAAGACAGTGTGCAGGATTTGGATACAGAAGAGCTAGCAGGGCTTTCACGTGGCTACTCCTACTGGAAAAAGAATAAAATGTGAAGAGGCGATTAGGTCAATATTGTTGTCAGCGTATTTTGACATGTTTTTTGATGAATCCCATAATCTAAAATGGTTATCTTTTTGAATCAACATTTTTCAGGCGTTCTTTATTGTACAGAATACACAAATCCATTGCACTGGAATGAGACCAGACAGAATGGTAATCAGTTTGGGTGATTGATTCTTCATCAGAGTCTTTTGCCTAAGGATGCTATAAGACAAGAACAAAGATGATAGCCAGGAACTGTGCTATCCTAACAGCAGATACAAGCAAATATGAAAGATCTCATTAAGCATGTGGTAATCTTGGCTCTTGACATTACATGGTTCTTCTAGCCATAGTTAGCAGTCAGGTTACAGTAATACCAATTTTTTGGGGGAAAAAAAAACAAACCACTACAATTAAAGCTTTCAGTTTTATATTCCATGAAAATAAAGACAGATGTTACTGAGAACTATCAGAAAAGAGGTTTATAGAAGCATACGTGCCCATTTAACCCCCCTCCCACCCACCTTCCCACACCCAAACCAGTCTAAAATAAGGTGGGTGCAGCTTTTCCAGGTGAATGTTTTTAGCTATCCCAGTAAAATTACAAAGCTAAAACAGGCATCAGCCCAAAACAAATAAATAAATGAAATGCCAAAGGACATACAAGAGCGTTTTTTCCTGAGCCATTAGTCAACAGCCATAGCACTGTAACCCCACCCATTGCAAGATTTTGTTATTAAAAGACAGGATAGTAGTCACAGCTCTCAAATACTTTAATTTAAAAGAGCAACTTCAACAAAATGCTGTGCTTGAGCAACTGTCAAGATATGGGGAATGGGACTGAAGTAGAAGACACTGGTGTCAGATGTATCAGGCTGATGTGGGAACAGAGATTTTAAATGCAACAGGCCTGCCTTCCTGCTGTCCTTGTGAGGTCGTTTTGTATGTAGTGGGCTACACTGTAGGGACACAAACAGCTACATAGAATATAAGGCAGAAAAGAGACTGTTGGCAAACAGCAGTACGGAACAGGAAACACGTAACTACTAGCAGGTTCTGTGTAGAGGACGTGCTTCAGACTTGTAAATGAAGAGTTGATTTGACACCCCATTCTGTGGGTTAGAATTCTTCAGAAAAGGAAGGATGTTTTCATTAAATCATATGGCATCACCTAGGCTTTTCTCATCTTTTAATAACCATTAGCCTCACCAAAGCATAAAACTCCTTCCACCACCCACTTCTCATTCAGTGTGGAGCAACTTTTATAGCAACATCAGTAATGAACATTAGGATGGGATAAAGGTATGTAGCTCATCACTAGTTCTTGAATGAGACCAGACAGGATGGTAATCAGTTTGGATGATTGATTCTTCATCAGAGTCTTTTGCCTAAGGATGCTATAAGACAAGAACAAAGACAATAGCCAGGAACTGTGCTATCCTAACAGTAGATACAAGCAAATATGAAAGAGCTCATTAAGCATGTCGTTATCCTGGCTCTTCTTGGCTCTCGACATTACATGATTCTTCTAGCCATAGCTAGAAGTCAGGTTATAGTAATACCAATTTGGGGAGGGGTGGGAAAACTCAAAACAAAACAGCACAACAAAAAAAAACCCCAAACCTGCTATGGTGGAGGAACATGAGAAGAAAAATGGCACCAAATGAGCTACGAAGCTTAGGTATGCTGTTAGTAGTTGAGTCATGACAGAACAAGCAAATATCAGCTACCAAACTCTGATGAGAAAAGGCTTACATGATTGAGACCCTAATGTAAAATCACATACATATGTTATCTTACACATATATAAGATGACTTATTAATTATATAGCTAACATGAGTTCTGATAGCAATTTTAAAAGTTGCTGGAACAAGCCTACACTGGACCCTAGGAACACCATCTATTCCACTCTTGGCTCTGTCTACAGCCCACATTTGCACCAGGCCAGATCTGTCTTCTGCTGTAAGTTGCTGAGCATATGTACTAAGCTTGGGCTGTGGCACTCACTGGTTCAGGTCTTGCTTTTTGGAAAATGCCTGGACTTAAGAAGGTTTTGGCAGAACAAATCTACTCTCTGTGCTGTAACTGTTAGTCAGACTCTGCTTCTCTATCCAGAATTGTCAGACTGCTGTATATTGAAACTACTTTTCTTAAAATAAACTGTTGTCTCTTGCACTTTACAATAAAATAGACAGATTAAACACCCTGTTAGTCTTTAAGCTTCCCCAACCACATGAATACCTTCATTTGACCCTTCCCTGGATTAGAAATTAAACCCACATTTTTTGAGAAAAAGCAGGTGAAAGTTTCAGAGACACTTAAACAGGATGAAATTTCAGTTACATTATACAGAGCCTCAAAAAAAAAAAAAAAAAAAAAAGACTAGAAGGCTTTCTATTGCTGTCAAGCTATTGATCAATTTTCATCATCCCTATGAAAACGATGAGTTTTAAACAAACAAACTAAAAACTCTGCTTAACAAACTGAGTCACTTTCTTACTTGGGTAACAGTCCCTGTATACGACCTTATAGCCTTACCAAGTGCGACAGACAATCTGTTTTATCCGAGTGGCTTTTTCTTTCTGCTAACTTCCCTCTGTTTCCACCCACATAATTTATTTTTTAACAGAAGAAAATAATTTCCATTTTAAAATTATCATACTTGCTTTTCACACGACCCATTTTTCGTAAGTAAGAGTTTCTAAACCAGAACCATTGCTCTCTGCATCTCAGAAAATAACTGATTCCTTCGTTCTCTCAGGTAAGATTCCAATTCCCTTTTTCCTTTTCTCACAGATTATTTAACCATTTTACTGGCCCTATGCTGGTTTCTTCAGTAATTCAACATCATTACTCTAGCTCCTTCCAGTGGTAAATCATAATGTTCAACAGGAAAAGAATAGAGCTTTTAATATACTTTTAATCATTTTGCTCTACAGAAGCCAATGACTGTCTTTTAAAGCAAGTCTTTCTGCTTGTCCTAGTTGCATCAAAGGTAAAGGGTAAATGAAGCTCAAAAGGTATAGTTCAGCTTCATTCACAATTCTAGCACATTTCGGTTAAGTAGCTAATGTTGCCATTTTATCACCACCACAGTACTGCTCGTAACTTTTTTTGTCTGCTATAATGCTGTGAGGGTAACAGTACAAACAGGATAACAGCAAATCTACATTTCAGGCTAACTACAGTTTGCCTAACTCAAAAGAGGGGGGGCAATTTGAAATAAATTCATGGCTCAAGAATTATGTGCTTTTCGAAATATTGTTACCAAATAAAGGAAAAGCAATCAATATTTAAGTATTAAAAAAGATACTTTAATATTACCTCATTTTAGATTCATTTATATGAGGAACCCTGCATGAACTGAAAGATGAGCTCTGAACTCATCCATGACAATCCAGAATTAAAAAAAACAAAAGTCCCAAATACAACATATGAGCTACAAATACTACAAACAAGTTTATCAAGGGAAGTCTGTGACAACATTATGGGAGAAATTTGGAGTACTGTTGATTACAGTCCTGAAAAATATTCAAGTAAAATAAACTTGTTAAGGAAGGTAAATCAGAAACTGAAGAAACAATTCATTACAGAACTGTAGGCACATTAACAATATTCAGCAGTTCTGCAGTCACAGCCATAAACTGTCAGCAGAGAATATATGTGATCATTTATTTGATTATAAAGTACCTAAGAGTGTTCAGCAGGTCAGGTTTTTCAGCCGGCTGAGCTTTCTAATAGCTCTTCTCAATCAAGGGATTGTGCTGTGCAGTGGAACACTGAGCACAGATACGAGGATGATGGAGGTCACTGACCCATATATTTAAATAAAAAAGGACTGTCCACAGCAGCTCTACAAATGCTACTTCCTACAGGTTTCTGTTCAAAGTCTTTGCTTTTGCTGTTAACATATAAATTTAGGCCCTAGTCATTAGATGCCGTGGCACAATAAAATGGAGTTGAACAAATATGTAGGGAATCATTAGTCTGAACAGTAATTTGACCTCTGCCCATGATTTAGACCCCAATTTTTCATAAGATTATGCACGTGCTTAAACCCATCTACATGTAAAATGCTATTACAATTAATCACCGGAAGCAAGTCCATTGAGGGAATCAGCGAAAGAACATTTACTCCACATCTTACAACTGGTTGAATCTGTTTCTTACTAATCAAACCTTACTTAGCACTTTAGTATTAGTTATGCTTAAATTAAAAAGCTGGCTGCCCATTTTGTTTCACAATTCACATTTCTCTTCCACAAGAAAAATTCTTCTCTGTTAATGCCCTGGTCTCTCTAAGGAGAAGTTATGATCAAAATGAACAACACCACCCAAGGAATTGCAAATCTCTTGTTGTACTAAAAGGCTTTAGGGGCAGATTCAAAGATGTAGACTTGTAAATGGGACTCAAGCACCTAAACTCCCTGCAAGTCCAAAATCATGATCTTGAAAACTTGCTCAGCAGACCCTAGAGAGGAATGAACTCCAAAATTCCTGTATCTTTATTTTAAACTTGAAGTTGCACCTTAACTTGGACCAAGTTTGGGCAGGACTGAGTAAAACAGCATTTATCTTGAAACTACGTCTGAACACAAATTAGAAATAGGAAGATCAGAAGCCCCTGATAAACGGATATTATTGTAGGGAGCACTATATTATGGAGCCTACTCAAATCTACAAATAGCCGTCTCTGAGGATAGAAGCCTACTTAGGATGCATGTTTCTACTTTCCTTATTAAAGCTGAGTAATTCTGCCAAAAATAAGTAAGTGTGTGGTGAGGAAGAAAGAGGGGCCCAGACTCCACAACCTAGCAGCATACACACTTCAAAAAGGAGTCTGGCTGCTCATTTACACACAATAACTGCTAGATTAATTGCAAAAACTGCACAGGTATGATTCTCTAACCCCTTTACTCACCTCTCTCCCTGCTGTATTTCCACCGTCTGATCCCGTTAATTTTTCTTGCCTTCCTATCCTGTGGCACAGCTTCGACTGAAGGGACGACCGCACCCGACGCTTGGCAGCTGACTGTGAGGAACGGCCACTACGAACTGCCTCAGGCAAGGGGCGGGAGCGGGCGCCCTCCCTCCTGCACGCCATGAGGCAACCGCCATCTTGTGAGAGGAATGGACGTCGTCGCTGTTACTTTAAGGAAGAGCCTCACGCTGGCGGATTTCTGGTTTTCCTTTTAAAGACATCGCGAGGCATTGCTTTCAGAATAGGAAGAAACGTTGAGTAAGGTGAGACTTGTGGCTGCTGGTTGAATTGTTTAAAGGTGCGCTCGTGCTTAAATACCTATATTCTTGCGGTTTGCTGAGGAGGATGAGGCTGGTAGAAGAGAAGGCGGCTCTGCCTTGCCCTGTCCTGAAATGGTGGGAGGATAAGTGGGCGCTGGTTGTCTCCTTGCAGGCAGTTAGCAAGTGGGGTATCTCGTGCTGTTGCTGGTATCAGGGAGCAGCCTCAAAGGCAAGTTTCAAAGGGAGGGAGGGAAAGTGGTGTCTGCTGCGCCCCTGAGGGGACTGCCTACCCTGCTCTGGGACGCTGCTCTGAAGCACAGACTGCTCTGTACAGGCATGCAGGCAAAGGTTTATTTTCAGAGCTTTTTATTTAATGGTTCAATAAAGAGTTTTGAGGTTTTGGTTGTTTTCCCAAGTTTATTTCTCAGGCTTTAAGAAGACTTAACTGCAGAGAGTGGAAGTCTGATATACCTGTTTCCCGAAAGGTGCAGCTTTGGCTGACTCAGGTACCCACTTCCTACTGATCAGCTCAAAGCAGCTCCCCCACTCATCATAATAGCAAATTTCTGTAGAAGAACAAATTACCAAATTCTGTCTATGCCAGAGACAACAGGTGTAGAGGCTGCCTGATATAAGGTTCTCAATTCAACTCTGAGAATAAAGAGCTTAATGTTTAATGGATCTAGGCCTAATAAATTGAACCTACGAAAAGCTTTGTGTATACACAATTTTGGAGATGTACGATTGCCATCTTTGAAAGCTTAAAAACAGTTGAGGAGATAAAATCACTAGGTAGTGAAAAAGCAGAAACCACCAGGTTCCATCTGGTTCCTTATCCTTCACTCCGCTCAAAAATCTGGCTATAATGTGTGAGAAGAGGGTGCTGAACAGCTTGAAAGGTTAGAGTGTGATTAATGGGATGATGTGTGGATACCATGTGGTAATCCCCCTACATGCTATCCAATTCAATTTGGCCTATGTCGTGTTATAGAAAAGATTTAGTCTTTCAAGGCCGGAAGAATAACATTACCACAATCCTCTATTCCTCGTTAATATGATTCTCTCAAAAGTAGATTTAGTATGGAGAAATAGTTTCAATAACAAATAAAAATCAGTTAAAATAAAATACTCCTCCACCCCAATGCAGAACTCACTTGCAAAGAATTGTTTATTTGTGAGTGAAACTATTATTTTCAGGAAGGAGGTTCCAGTAAAGCAAGTTGAAATTTAGGAATTATGTAATGGTAAAATACAAGCTGTTAACAATTGGTTTCCCTACTAAATGGAGAACTTGCAGAGGAAATTGCAAAGAGGAAAACTCTGCCTGTATAATATTGTCAAAACCCTTAACTAATTAGTATTTTTTAGAATAAGTTGGTCATGCAAAAAAGGATTTGAAGAGCTTAAGGAGGAACGAGTTAACATTTCCAAGTGTGTGGTGAGGGAAGTATACATTTAGATTATTTTTTTTTAAGCCACAATCAGTTTTTATTCTGACCTTGTTCTGTGCATGAACCATGTTAATCAGAATGCCAGTAGTGGCTGGAGCCTTGTGTATACATTTTGAAGAAAATAGCAAGAGTGTTTGGCCACTTAGTAATCATATTACAGATTAGAATTAATTTACCTGAAGAAACATCCTGTGCAACAATGCCCATGTATGTCAGACTTTTTTTTTTCTTTTTTACATAGTAGTGCTGTACATTATGATTAATCTTTGTCTCTGAATTAATTAATAGAAAAGAAAATATGTTTTCATGGACTTACCTTGACATCTTCAAGAGCATGATATTTAAGGTGCATGATACTGCTCCAAGGAGATGTTGAATATTGGTGGATTCAACAAAGTAAGAGTCATGTATTCCACCAATATATGGAAGAAAAAGAGCTAGAAAATCCCTTTATGGACTTACTCAGGTTTTCATTCTTTTTTGTTAAAATGTCCCAGTGAAATTGTGAGGCTTACTTAGACTTGAACTTACAGAGGTGGTTAAGTGATTTTTTGATCCAGATTTCAGATATGATGTATTTCTTCATTACGAACAAAACTAATTGCTGCTGTACATTAAATTGCCACGTTTTTCCTTCTGCTGCAAAAATGTCTGTTTCTCAGTCCCTCTGAAGTCCAATTTTCTTTATTTCTTTTAACTCTGTTTTGCATCTTCCCTCATTATCCAATCACCTTTCAATTTATGACCTACAGAGAATGTGAGAAGAACTTTCCGGCATTCAACTGTCTGGTTAATGAGCCTCCATGAGACGTGGAGATTTCATTTATCATTTTAGTGTTATTCCCTATCATCAGTTGTACTTCAATATTTTGTACTATGTATGCTTTACATTGATACCTCTTTTAAAGCCTAATCTTTCCCATTTAAAATGCACCTGAACAGTAGTAAATCCAGATGTCAGCAGCATAAAACAGTCACCCTCACCTTTCTCATTCTGTTTTGTAAGAGTTGGATCTGGTAGTGGCAAATGGCAGACTATGTATTCTAAGAACTACTGAACCAGTCTGACCCCTTTAGACCTTTAAAAAATGTAAATCTGCTTGCTGTTTTCATGTGACTGTTGGCTTACAGAATGGGTGCAACTGTTCCAGAGTATGTTCTGGTAAATATGCCAGCGTTACAGTTTTTTAAATAACTTAACTGTAGATTTTTTTTTTTTTCTATGTAGTTAGTTGTGAAGATCCTCAGGAGTCATTTAATGTATATCCACAAATTCTTCATTCTTTGGCCAAGGTGTAAATACTTTTTATCTATTTGCATTACCTATCAATATGGATCTGTTCTTTATTTGGATCTGTTAGTGATTCTTTAAAAACTATATATATATAGTTTAAAAAAAAATAAAACTGTGTGTATGCGTGCATGTATATATATATATACACATATATATATATATATGCGCACACACACTGAAGGTTAAATATCCAGAGCCAAATGTTGGAATGGTGAATTTCTACACTGGAGTCACAACTCTGTATTAGAGAACTGGTGTGCACTTGCCCAATTTGTGTGTGCACTGTTTGTTTGTAGTGAAGATTGAATTTACATGCAATAGTCTCCCATTTTCTGCTCTGTGAGAGAAGCAGTTGGAAACAAAGAAGGGAAAAGGTAC
>JANHGO010000364.1:0-41660 GCA_024606505.1 Aquila spilogaster
CTTCTTACAGCCCCTTTAGATACTGAAGGGCCGCTCTCAGGTCACCTCGCAGCCTTCTCTTCCCCATGCTGAACAGCCCCAGCTCTCAGTCTGTCCTCGTAGGGACTTCTGTGGCCCTCCTCTGGACGCGCCCCAACAGGTGCACATCTCTACTGTACTGAGGACTCCAGATCTGCACGCAGTGCTTCAGGTGAGGCCTCACCAGAGCAGAGGTGCAGGATCCCCTCCCTTGCCCTGCTGGCCACACTGCTCTGGATGCAGCCCAGGATGTGGTTCAGGTTCTGGGCTGCGAGGGCACGGTGCTGGCTCGTGTCCAGCTGCCGTCCACCAGTACCCCAGGTCCTTTTTGGCAGGACTGGAACGCATCACAGTGCTTGTTTGGGCGGAACGCAGATGGGTCTGCGAGAGGGATAAAATTGGTTCAGCGCTCCCACAGCACTGCTCTGGCCTTGCTTTGCTCTCCGAAGCCATGTACTTGGGAAGGGATGAGCAGTGGGCTCCTTATCAGTAGCGAAGAATCCACGGAGGTAGGAGGCGAACACATGCAGGGAAACAACAGCAGTGTGGTGGTGGGTTTATTTTATTTGCCAGCTGGTACTCTGAAGCAATGCTTAAATATAATGAAGTCTGATGTTAAAATAGGATCTAGGAACAGCCGCTGTAAATAACCAGGCCCCTTTTAACCCCTTCACTCCTGCCAAAGGGAAGAAATAGTACTTGAATTTGTTCCCATTATGTATTTGGACTCTCAAAAGAGGATCCTGGTATCTGCCCTTGTATCTTTTAGTCTCTTCTGTGTATAGCCAGGTTAAAAAGCTCAGCCTGCTCTGCTCGTCTATGCAGCTGTATGCAGCGACAGGGGATGACAGCGGTGGTGCTGAATGTAGTAGATTTGAGTGGTGATTGTTGTCTTCCATCCTTTGTGTGTGTGTGAGAATTCACAGGGCTGCAGTGGGCCGGGTGAGGGTTGGCACTCCCAGGGCTATGCCAGTGTGAGGGCTGAGGCAGCTGCAGAGCGTGTTGGTCACAGCACTGCATGATGTGGGCTAAGAACGCACCTTCTGAGCACGCCCTTGTGTCTCTGAACTGAAAAGCCATGTCCGTCTTTCACGTGTGTGTGCGGTAAGGAATGACGGTATTTCGTAGTGCTGGAAGCCTAACTTCCCAGCAGTTTGAAAGGCTTTTTGAGATCACCAACTTACAAAGTGCTGTTGATTAAAATATAGAGAATTTCATGGAAGTGCTTTCGAGACTCTCTTCCTTTCTTGGCTATTTTTGTAGTTACAACCCAGCTTTAGAGCAGTGCTTTAGAAGCATGAAGCTCTAGGGAGATAGACCGTGGTTATAACTGAGCATCCCTCTGGGCTGTGGGTGTGCGCATGGCACGACTTCGCCTGCTGGCCATCCCTTCCTGGAAGGCCTCGCACACACTGCGCGGCTGTGTGCCTGCGGGCTGCCCACCAGCATGGCTGCAGTCGGTGGGCCCGGCTGCTGTCCGGCACGTGCTCCGAATTTTGCGTGGATGACGGGATCAGCAGTGCCTGTGATGAGAAAGGCTGCATTAATCAGTGCTGCTTTGTATTCGTTCTGTGGGACGCTAACTTTCCTGGCAGGATGGTCAGGAGTGCGTTGCAGTTGCTGGTAATGCGAAAGAAGTACTTCAGAAACCCATGGTGTTCTTTATTAGCAGTTCAGGTGCTGGCTGACCCTGTGATTCATCTGCTGGTGAATAGTCAACATCAGGTGCTGCATCACCATCTCAGCCGGTTATTACACGATCCCGCCTTCGAACGGGGCTCCTTTGATCTGCTCTTTCATTTGGTGCCGGGCTTGTCCCACCCGCGGGCACGGCTCTGGGCTGTGTCGGGGCGAGGAGCTGCCCGGTCCCGATGGGAACGCGTTCTGTGTGCCTGCCAATGAGCATGCTGCCCACACTTCTGCACCTCTCCAACCCCCAATATCGTCCCTCATCCTCCGAAGGCAGCGTAGCTCTGTGGGCACTTAGGGTAACTCATTGACGTGGGGCTGCCCGGCTTTGTTGTGCAGTTCAGTGAGCTGCTGTAGGCACGGTGTGACCAAACAAGCTGAATTCTGCTGGAGAGGCGTCCGAACGGAGGTACTGCGGAGGTCTTCCCTGGCTGGAACGTGGGGCGATGGCCACACGCTGTGCTGGAGGGGCCAGGGAATGGCGTGTGGCGTCAGTGGTTTTAAAATGTACCTTTGGCTTCGAAGTGTGAGGTACGGAGTGACTGCGCTGGGACATCTGAGAGTGGGTTTCTGTTTTAAGAAAGGAATTAGGTCTGTTCCTGGGTCTGTGGATGCAGAGCTCCGGATGCGGTCTCGCTGGGGAATTCGCCTGTGCTGGAAGCGTGGGGCAGAGCGGGGAGGATGGGCTTCCCACGCTGTGTCCTCACGCCTCTCCCTCAGCCTCTGCTCAGGGGCTGCTGTGGAGCCAGCACGTTGGTGCGGGGCCGGGTGTTCTCTTGTTCTCTGCTCTCCTGCTGAGGTGGCTGAATGGCTGCCGATACAAAGCGGCTGATGTGGGTGAGCACATCCCCCTTCTTCAGATGCTCCTGAGAGTGTCCATCCTGTTTCTATTCCACCATCTGTGGTGCTCTGGAAAAGATACACGTGGACACCCCTGCAGCTTGTAGCAAGTTATCCCGGGTCTGTTTTAGAGGAAGGAGAGCCCCGGCTGCTGTTAGCCGGCTTTTCAGCAGACACAGAGGTGATGCTGCAGCTCTGGACTGCGCTCTCCGTGCCCGGGGACGCTCCTTTGCTCCGTGCTGAGCCACAGCCACCTCAGTTGAGTGGAGGTGAGCAGGAGCTCGTGCTGTCTCCCAGGGCGGCCGTGCCTGGCTGTGCTCGGAGCAGGTCAGGCATTCTTTAGAACAAGAAGATGCAGACCGTACCTCTCTGCTAATAAGCTGCAGAACGGAGTCCAACAAACACCTCTTCTAATTGCAGGTCTGCTGCTTGTCTGGCGTGTATCCTGTAACCGTAGGAGCAGGTTGGCAGCCCTTCACCGGCCGCCTTTGGCTGGGCGAATAGCTGGGAGGCTAGAAGTGGCTTCCTTTTGAAGTCCTGCATGCTGCTGATGGCTGCTTTCATGACCATGTGCCTCGGCAGGCCCTGAGCCTGGGCTGCTAGTGGCCCGGGGTTGTTACCTGAGCCGCTCCGCACTCAGCACTGTGGATGCACAGGCCTTCAGCTGGGTGTGTGTGCCAGGGAAGTGAGCAGCCCCGCTCACCCCTGTCCACGTGCTGCTCTTTCTCCTATTGCGATGCTTCTGTGGCCATGTCATGAGCTGGGTAAGGGCGTTAATTTTGTTAAAGTTCAACCTGGCTTTGCTGGACTGGTTCCAACAGGGGTCGATTTGGGGCTCAGTTCTGCGCTGCCCACGCCGGGGTTGGGTGGCTGAATGCAGCGGCCGTGGGGATGGGGTGGGAGCGGAGGGGAGGTCTGCATCTCCCTGGGAACAAATGTAGCGCTAAACAAGATGCGTGTTTGTATTAGTCAGTCTGAACCAGGCTGTGCTATTTAGGGCTCTCCACTGCAATGGAGTTGTCTCTTGTGTTTGTGTGGGTGGACTGGAACAATTAAGTCATTTTAAGGCTGAATCTTAAAAGAGAAATGAAATGAAAAGATGGTTTGGTTTAGGAGAGAGTAAAGTAATCGTAACATGTTATGCTGAAGAAAAGGTAGTTGGTATCTTGCAGGTTGTTTATTACCTGCAAAAATCACGTTGAAACTCTTCTTGACTTCATTCGGCATAACAGTGCTTTGTTGCTCACCTGGAACGCTGCTCCTGGTGCATGTGGGTGCGTGGGGCACGGCCGTGTGTGGGCAGCTCCCTGCTCCTTGCTTCGGGGTGCGGGGCTTCATGGCTGTGCTGGGCTGGGCTGGGAGGAGGCTGCTGTGCGTGGCAGTGCAACTCGGATGAGCTGTGCATTTAAAGAAAAAAAAGCTATTTTAAATCTGAATGTTAAACACTGTCTCAGATCAAATGATGAAAATATTTTAGAGATACCGTTATCTCATGAAAACAATGCTGACAGTGGATCTCTTAAGTTCTACAAAGGAAAAAGCACAGGGATCGTGCTTTTGGTGGAAGTGATTACAGTAGGCTGGAATGCCGCCCTGGGCACCGCTCTAGGTACGTTGCCTTCCGCTGGCTGTGTTTTGGGGCTGAGTGATGGAACCTGTGCTGATGAAAGGCGGATGTCAGCGGTAGGCTGGCAGGGCTGTTGTCACCTTGCAGCTCCTCGTCTCCAGGGTAACTAGGTGTCAATGTGCTGCCAGAGAGCCCATCTCTGCTTATCTCAGTGCAGGACCTGCTTTCTCTGAAGACTTGCGTAGCGCCTTCCTTTGATGTGAAGTTCTCCCTCCCTCTGCCAGCAGGGTTCCCCATGTGCAGGGGAGCTAGCCAGGCACAGGTCTGAGAGCTGTGTGCTGTGATGAAGGCTAAATCCTTGGAACATTGACTGTTCTTCCATGCCCTTGCATAATTGGAGCCTTTTGTGTCCAGGAAGAAACACAGAAGTTGTGTCAAAGCACTGGGATTACAAAAAGCTCCTCTCAGGTTTGCTGAGGAACGCACGGTGTGGCGTGCAGCCGGTGCCCTGCTGCTGGCCAGGCACCGTGCCTCGCTCCGTTCTCATGGTCCCTCCCCTGGGCTTCTGTTTTCAGGACAGCACTTCTTAACATTTCTTCCACACCTCCTTGGCTTTGCTTTTGCTATCTCTTTTAACCTCAAATTAGTTGTTGTCAATTAAGCCTTTACAAATGTGCCAGGAATGCCATGTAGACACTTCTGTGTGTGTTTGTGGACCCGCGCGTTTGCATCAGCCTTTAGTAGAGAGCAAGCTAAATGAGTAGCGTGTTCCAGCTTGCCGAAACAGAAGGCTGGCTTTCTGTCTTGGTGGAGGCATTTTACTCACACGTAGGGCTCGCATCCTTTCCTCTAAAGCAGACTTGTGCATAACTGCTCTGCAAAAGCTGTTCTAAGGTCTGAAGCTGTTTATACCCTTCCCCCACTCGTGTTCCTCGCACCTATTGTATTCTGAGAATGAGTGCATCAATATGGCCATTCTAAAATAGTGATATTTGAATTCCAAGCACCACTGAAGTACCTTTACTCAAAAGAAATGCAGTATTTCTTGTGCACGAGTGGCTTTTTGGTGGAGAAGTCTTTGACTTGGTCTGTTTGGCTGGGGTTTGGGTGGCAGTTGTTTGTTAGACATTCAAATAAAACACTGGACTCTGATGCACAGTGAAGTGCAGGATTTTGAGGACATTCTATTTTTTTTCCATTAGAAAGGGCATAATGATGAGCAATTGAGAGCCAGGAGACCAAACCCAGTTCTGGAAGCTATCAGTTCTTATGGGGTTACTGGAGTCTCTGATGGGAAACTGCTGTTTGAATCCACAGTGCTGTTCTAGGTCTCCATTCACAAAGGGCCTACTTGGAGGAAATCTGACTTTATTCCTGGTCACATTGTGTGCCTGGAATTTGTAGGACTTTGATGTGTAGTCCAGTTGTAACGATGCTGGTTGAGCTCCCAGTGCAGATGTTCCTTATTCTAAGAAAGACCCTATTTCGAGTTGACAAGATCAATGAAGGCCATGAAGCGTTACCTATCTAATATCAGTTATCTATCGGATACAGGGCCCTGGCAAGTGAAATAGAGCAAATGGAAGAAGAGGAGGAACTTGAGGTTGCTCTGCAAGCTGAGTTAACAGAGCCATGGTTCACCCACGGTGGCGGATTGAGATGA
Organism: Aquila spilogaster; assembly: GCA_024606505.1. NCBI lineage: Eukaryota > Metazoa > Chordata > Aves > Accipitriformes > Accipitridae > Aquila > Aquila spilogaster. The sequence goes on from JANHGO010000364.1 coordinate 5,778, forward strand.
AAAGAGAGGATTTGAGGATGTGCTTGTATTTTGAGGGAAGTAATGCAGTTCACAGGCTGCTGTTGCCCTGCACCAAGCCCATCCTTAGCCCTTGCTCTGCAGCAGGAGTCCTTGCAAGCGCCCAGCTCAGAAACTGTGAGAACCATCCCTGGTGCTTCTGTTTGCAAGCAAGCCTTTAACTTGCAGCTCTGGCAAGACTGCTGTTTCCAGTGTGTCCTTCAGCTGAGTCTTATGGAACTTGATGGCTCTTCAGAGACCTGGCCAAAGGAATCAGCAGGTTCCTCTCCAAACAGCGGCAGAAGTAGGAGGGGGCATATCTGTGGTCTTAGCTGCGATTGGAAAACCTGGAAAGAGAAGCAAGTGCTCTGCTTCAGAGCAGTGCGTGCTTTGAGGTAACCAGCAGCCAAAGCAATGAGCAAAGCCCACTTTTTTTAGGGAGGGAAGGAGCTGAACTCACAGCTTTTGAGTGCTTTTGAGTTAGAGCATTGGGGTTTTGTAGTTCAGGGTGTGTATGGCGGCTCTTCCATTCCCGGTGCTGTGCAGTTGAGCCCTTTCCCTAATCAGCACTCTGTCCTCTTTTTGCTCCTGAAAGACTCGTCGCAAGGCAGGCTGCTGTAGGGTTATGTGGTTGTGGGGGAGGACTTCATGGAGAATGTGAGTGAGCAGAGGGGTCTCCTTCAGGAGGAGCCAGGGGGACCTGGGAGGATGCTGGGCAAAGAGGGCTGCAGAGTGTGGGTGCAGGCGGCTGAAGGGAGGCAGGAAGCAGCCCGGCGCTCAGAGGACCAGCACAGGCTGCTTCCTGTAGGGTCTTCAGCCTGAAATTTGGAAACCTGGGACCTGGAAGTAGCCCTGGTGCCGTGGTTGCAAAGTTTGCGGTGTGAGGAATCCTCGTGCTGGGGGTGTCGGGCCCTTCTTGCCAGGTGCTTTAATGGTGGGAGCAGAGTTTAATAGTTGACTCTTTACAGATAGAGGTAACTGGTGGGGTGGTGGTCTGAGGGACACTGAACCCTGTTGTCACTGTGGGAGGGGTGAATGGCCAACAGCCAAAACGAGGCACTGCTTATCAGCCGCTGCCTTGTGCTATCCAGCTCTGTGCGTATGGCTAAAACAGCAGCTGGAGACCTTGCCTTGAGATCTGTGGTGACGTTTCTGACTCGCTGTTCACCTCGTGGTTTGTGCACGCTGGATGGTGACGGTGGTGAAGGTCCACGTGGGAGGTGAGGACAAGCACCGTGGCTCTGGGTTGTGCCTTCGATTCCGGATGCTCCCACCCGAGCAGTTGTGCTGGTGGCGCTGGGGCTGTGTCCAGCAGCTCTGTGGCGGTGGGCCCTGCAGGCCCAGCATGGCTGGGCTCTCTTGTTGGGTGTGCTGTGTGGGGAGAGCTCCTTGCGGAGCTGCTCACCGGTGTGAGCGTGAGAAAATGAAACCACCACCAAACAAAAAGGAGCGCTCACCTTTGGAGTTTCGGTGTGCCAGCAAAGTGTGGAAGGATGTGAAGTGTGCGTTTTTTCTCTCTTGAAGTTGTGAAATATTGTTTAAAAATGTTAAGGCTTTTGATGCGTTTCGTGATGAACGTATGAAATGGGTGTTTGGCTGCATGTGAAGCGAAGGGTTCTCCTGAACACGAATGTGTTGTGTTTGTAGAAGTTGGTGCACCAACACTTGGCACCCCGAAGCCGTCCTACTTTCCCTTAGTTCTGAAGGTGCTGCTTTCTCTGAAGCTCACTGTTTGAAATCACTGCCTTCCCGTAGCAGGTATGTGGGTAATGGCTCATTCCTTGGCTTTGTGTGAACTTTATTTTGGAGGTTTCTTGTTCTCTGTGTTGAGCTCCAGGAGGCTCTGCAGAAAGGTGTCAGCGCCTTAGGATGGCTTACGTGTGCTCCTCTGATGCTGCTGAAACTTATGGGGAAGGTGATGGATGTTCCACATTCGGTTCATAATGGTGTATTAATTAAATATGGATTTTGGACAGGCCAAAAACTCTTTGGTTTAATGCTCTCGATTTACCCGTCAGAACTGTATGAACGCGATGTCTGTCAAATGTGTTAAGTGACAACTAGCTGCGGCTTGTGGTTTCTACCCACATTATCCATAGGGTTACAGCTGGTTATGCAATCACCTCTTGTTCTACCAACCCAAGAAAAAATCAGTCTGGTTTTTGGTTAACTATTGTTCAAGAAGGCGACAGTAGCTACTGTGTCAGTAGGCAAACCAATGCCAAAAAAAGGAGGTGAGGGCTTTCTGGCCAGCCAGGACTCATGGCTTTTGGTTAATAACAATGATAAATGGGCTTCCTTACATAGTAGTGATCAGTTTCCTGAGCGGCCAAATAAATATTTAGGGATCTAGATGTTAATGGGAGACTGCTGGTTTTTCCGGTCTTGAAAGTCTATATTTCTTACAAAAGCAAACAAAACCAAGACGTTTTCTCTTGCAAGTAACAATGTTTAAGTAGAACAAATAAGCTTAGTGAAGGTCGTCCATGTAAGGCATGAGAAAAAATAATTCCTTTGAGTTAAAAACTGTAAAGCTAAAACGTAGCTCTCCGAGGGGGCTTTTCAGGAGCTTGTTGGGATGTGTCCTTGGGAGGTGCTTGGCCTGGGATCTTCCTTCAAGACTTCATCTTTGCTATTGTGCGTTTGAAGTTTAACAAGTTACAGTTAACCTGAATGGCCGAACTGCTTGGAGTTCAGTTGGATATGCATTTCTGCTTTTTTGTCCTTCTTGTAAATTGTGAGTAAAGGTGGTTGAACGCTTGCCCCGCTGTGCAGTGGGGGTGATTTCCTGGTGGTGGATGCTTCCTCCCATCCTGTGACTTTGAGATCTCTTCAAAGCTCGTGCAGTGTGGTGATTCACTGCAGGGATGTCACCAAGGTGGCACGCGGGCTGGTGCTGCTGGGGAGGAGAGGAAGCCGGCTGGGTGCTGGAGGGGCAGTGTGCCTGCTGGTTTGGGTGGTCTCTTTCTTGCAGATGAAGCACAGTGCTGCTATCAGCTTGTCTTCCAGTAGCAATTGCGTTCCCTTTGATTGAACTCTTGGTTGGGATAAGCAAAGATTCACAGTGTTAACTCTGGGGACTGTCCCTCCCCATTACTGCGTGCCAGCACAGCGTGCTCCCAGTAACAGCCAAAAGTTCTATTCTTCCCTTTCATCCCCTGTTGTTAGTTATTAACAAGATTGCTTTTTTCCCTGGGAAATGAAGTTAGCGTTTAGTTGGTCTGAACAGTATCTTCATTTATGTTGGACAATGATTAACCTTTGTTAGAGAAGAACAAAATATAAATGCAAAGCCAGATGCAAAATCCATTCTTTAAATTGTGACTCAGCTTGGCGATTCAAGTCACTTTGATCACTGTTCAACCTGGAAGTGTTGAAATACATACCAAGCCCCAAAGAGGGTAGTCCACCATGCAGATAGAGACTGCTGTCCTGAAAGCTTCCGAAAACCAGGTAAAATTCCAGACAGTGTATTTTGACCTTGAGTTTTGCTTAGCTTTGCTTTGAATCATTATGCTAATGCAGTGACTCAGGATGGTTCATCTTGCTTTCTGTAGCTACTTCTTTTTCTGGTAGTAGCCCGAAGAAACCTCCATCCTGTGCATCCCTCTGAGTGCAGAACTCTGTCACGTACGGCGCCGGCTGTGGTCAGGAGCGCTGGGTGCTCTGCCTTACCCAGCATACCAGCTGAGCAAGGAGCACTGGGGCTATGAAGTGCTTTGAAGTAACCTCTTGCTGTCATTTTATGTATTTATAAGCATAAGATTTGGGGTTGGAGGGAGGAGATGGGGGTGAAGATGGAGTGCAGTCATAAAGCAGTGTGAAAAGGACCAAAGGAACCTTTCCTCCCCTCCAGCAGGAGGCTCCTCTGATGGCAATGTGGCATAACACCGCCCCCGGCGCGGTCTGGGAAAGATGGAAATGTTCAGTACAGGGCTGAAATCACCCTGGGCAGCGCTGCCTTCCCAGGGCAGCCTGTGCAGACCGGCTGGATTTTCAGGTGGCCAGGGATGGTTTTCCCTGCGGAGCAGTACAGACCTGGAGAGATCCCCAGCTGCTGTGGATCGCCCCTCCCCAGCACTACTGGTTTGGCAGCTCTGCCCCCAGCACGCTCACCACAAAACGACTTTGAAGCTCTTTGATTTCTTAGCCGCCCTGCCTGTGGGAGCCGTGTGTGGCCGGCGGGTGCTGTGGGTCTGCCCGCTGCGTGGGGCTGGCCTGGTGTGACGGAGCCGGTGGAGCCCCTGCCCCTGCTTGCCTTCTGTGCCGCCCGTGGCCGAGCTGCCTGGCTGCCTGCTCCCACGTGGGCCTGGTGCCTCTGGTCACCCAGAGCTACAGCAGTCACTGCTGGACTTCAAAGCAAGCAAGCAGTGCAGAAATGAGATGTAGTCACTGCTGGAAAGTAACGTGCAGTTTCAGGTCCCTCTAAGCAGCTTTGGTAAGAAGTCATCTCTTATAAAGGGCTGTTGTTTAACAATCTGTTACTCAGAGTTTCATGTTTCTTGCAGCAGTCTTTTTAAACCCCCAAACCAGTGTTAACTTGTGTCCAGCAGTGCTTGTCTTCACTAGACCTTGCTGCAGTGTTGCTAGCACTGTGTCACACCAAGGGCCCTGCTGTGCTCTGCAGAGGGTGAGAAGGAAGAAAGGAACGGGGTTGTTAATCCAGCTACAGAAAGTGCTTAGAGGTGGTAGAATGCATTCAGTTTACTTTAAGAATAAATAAAAATGAGAACCGACTGATTTCACCGTGGTCTTCTGCTGCTGGAGCGCGTGCACGAGGTCTCATGCCAGGCCCCACATCCCTGTCTGTTACACAGTGAGGAGTACATGGTTCAGGCACCATTCCGTGCTGTGAATGCTTGGGCATCAATGCAAATTCAGTCAGAACCTTTTGTAAGCAAGCTGCAAATGCCTGAGAAGTACCTGCTATGTGGTGTGTGTGGAAGGTGGCTGAACAGTGGCCAAAAGGAGTGTCTGTGGGCTGGAAGGCAAATGGAAGGGGAAGGACCAGGGAGATTCCAGAAAATGGGGTGAAAATGATCCCCTTGAAAGGCTGCCAGTGAGTGAAAATGATGGTGGTGGCAGAGCACAGAGGCACAGAAGGAACTGGTGCTTTTTCTTAGTTAAATGATTTAAGCCATGCAGTTTGTGTAGCCTGCTAAATTTAGCTTTAGTGTGCCCTTGTGGAGTAGATGTTAAGAGAATGCTGTGTTGTTCTTTTAACTCTGGGAAGTTCTAGGCAGAGAGGTTTGGATTGTGTCAATGGTTCTTCATGGAAATCAGAGCTGACCAGTGAGTGGCTTGGTGCCGTAGCTGCTGGCTGGGCTGAGTTCCAAGCTCACCTAGCCATGGTCTTGGTTGTTTTTGCTTTGGGTATCCTAATGATATTTTCTGCAAAATGCTAGCAGGACAAGGAAGGAACATCCAGCAGGAAGGATGGGGCTCAGGGCTCCAGCACGAGTGAATGCAGCGCAAACACAGGGCAGCTGACCTGCTCCGATCAGCAGGGATGAGCATTTTCACTAGATCTCGTGGTCATGCTCATGCTGTATAGTGAGTTCTGGGAGTTTGGGAGGTGTTTTAGTAACTTGTGTGTTTGTTCAGCCGAGTGCTACAGATAAACGGCACATTTAAGGCAGCAATGGCTGCCTGTGCTCGGCTGCAGCGTGCGTGGTGCTGCGCAGCACAGCTCACCATGGGACACGGTGGAGACAGGGCCTGGTGGCAGCTTGACGCGGGGCATGGCAGTGACAGATGTAGGAATTCTTGACGCGTTTAGTTTGCTCCTGAAACCACGTGCTTTACTCCACTTTGGTCATTCTGACACATCGAAGGTGACCGCCAGTGCAGAGCAGTGCGGCAGCTCCCTGCAGCCTGCCCTATGGCTGAGCACTGCCCAGGGCCGTGTGGGGCTGGGCGGGCAGAGGAGGACTTGGGGCTGGCAGTGAGGGCAGGGCCGCCCAGGCCCTTGGCTGCCCCACAGGCCCTACCCCGTGGGCCACCGCCTGCCCTCGGTGTGCTACGGAGCTTGGCCCCTCAATGCGAGAGCTGGTTAGGGAATAACCAGCAGCCGTGGCTTCTGTTAATTAACTACCAAGAGTTAGGTAACTGTTGGAGCAACTGGTGTGTGTGTGCTTGGCGTGTCTCTCGGCGGGGAGGTTTGTGCTAGCTGGGACATGCCTTGCCCCCGCGCCTGTCTGCGGTGCAGCGCTCTGTTGCTCTGCTGGTTGGGATGTGCTGGGCATGGCCTGAGGACGGGGCGCGCTCTGGGGGCCACTGCCCACGGGTGGGATGTGTGTGCGGCACCAGGAGCTGCCCAGGAGTTATCGAGTAACGCACACTGGGGCTGTTCTTGGTTAATTTCCTTCTCTGAGTCAGTGGTACGTCACCTTCTTTTGCTCTAGGAACCGTGCTACGTTCTTACTGTAAACTTTCCTATCGGCTTTGTTGCTGTTATTTCTCTGATAATCCGTTGTGAGGTCGTTTTGCAGGGGAAGGAGTTCTATGTTGTGTCTGAGTCTGTGCGAGGGCCTTTTTTCCCAGCAGGGCTGTTCTGGAATGTCGGTATGGGAAACGTGGATAAACGCAGTCACACGCGGTGCTCAGGAAGCTCCGCAGAGCTTTCTCCAGCTGTAATCTGTTTCCTTCTTTGTGTGGCGGGCAGAAGTTCCAGATGTTGTTTTGGCTTGGAGATAGCGAATGGGGAAAAATAAGCGATCTTAATGTTCACAGAGTCAGCCTGGCTGGTTCTGTGTGGCAGGAAGGCAGGGAGATAAAACCTCGGTTACTGGTGCATATGCACTGCCTGCACAGCCGATAAAATAGCACTGTCCTCGCTGGAAGCAAGTCCTGCGTTGGCGGGGGTCAGTGCCAACCGCGTGAGGACACAGCTGCAGGGGGTGAGCAGTGTTCCAGTACGAGCCAGCGTGGACCTGCTGGGGTGGCAGTGGGGCCGTGGGAGTGCTGGGTGGGTGTGTGTGGGGCAGAGGGCCACGTCCCGCGCTGCTCCATAGGCTGTGTGCTGTAGCTGGGAAGTGCATGGACGTCAGGTGTCCCGTGTCTCTTCACAACTCGCTGCTCCTCGCGTGCTTGTTCCTAATGTGTACTAGCAGTTGGTTTTTGAAATTATTGCTGCAGTTCTGCTTCTTTCTCTCTTTAGAAGAAAAATGCCTGGTTTTTCAATTGCCGAGAGTAGAAAATGGAAATTTCTGGTCAGCACTCTGCTTCCCCTGTCACTTGTCCCTTCGCTTGGTGCAGCCGTCCTTCGATCTTCTGTTTTCACTTTGGTGAGCAGCTCCCCTAAGTGCTCAGCTCACTCATGTGTAATGCTGCAACGCTCAAAGTACTTACGCTGACTCACAGCACGGAGGAGCCAAGCTGGTGCAGCCCTCCCGGTGTCTGAAGTCATGTCTGTGTTTGCTTGGAGCTGGAAAGGGCTTGTCCACGTGACAGTTTGTGCACTTACTCAAACAAGGGCTTGGTGTTGCGTTCTGGATGGGTGCAGAGGGAGCTGGTGTGTGTTGGTGTAAGAGACGGTCGGAGTGTGCTCAGTCATAGCTGGATGTGAGGATTTAACCTGCGCTGCTCTGCTTTTGCCTCACAGGTGGGTTTGTGGTGGTTGACTGTCCAGCTGTGGCTGTGAGCGTGGCCCGGTGCCCCGAAGCACCGACTGGAGGAGCCCTGCAGGGCTGGGATGAAGGGGTGGCTCAGGATGAATGGCTGTGGCAAATGGGAGATGGTGGGAAATGCAGGAGCTGCAGAGAGGCAGCTGGGGCTGGGAAGCTCTGCTGCCTACCTTTGTGCTGCTCGGCATTCCTTCACCCGCTGCCTGGAGGCACTGCTAGGGTGTCTTGGTCATGTGGTTTATGAATCAAGCCAAACTCAGATGTTTTCATGCCCAGTCTGGCCTATTTTCTGAGAATAGCTTTAGATGTCTCAGTCCATTTAATTGTGGTTTCCTTAGCGTCTAGTCCAGCTGAAGTTGGGATGGTTCCTGGCAAAACTGCGTGCTCGCAGGCAGGCATGGCAGCTGCTGCTTTACCTCTGCAGCCGTGCTCCTGCAGACCTCAGAGCTCTCAGATCTAGATCTGTGCTGGTGAGAACCTGAGATTCCTTTGTTTTTCTTTGAGTGGGAAGTTCTGCAGCACAAAGCGCAGTCTGTTCAGTGGCCGGGAGATAGATAGGTGAAAAGCTGGTGGCTTCCTCTAGAGGTAGATCTGGCTTCACATTTCCACTGAGTGGCAATAAGAAGATGGAAAGCCCTTTGTACTGACTGTTGGACACCTTCATCAACATTACCAACTGCGCTGAGAGGCTGCTGACAGTAAGTGGGCATTCAAATGTAATTCACTGTGTCTTTGGCAGTGCTCTTTTCCCCTTTGTCTTGGGACAGTTGCCATTAGAAGATTTTTGGGTGAAGTATATTTGTTCCTATAACTTGTGCTCTCATGCTGGAGACAAATGGATTTATGCTGAATTCTTCCTGACTCTGAAAAAAAAAAAACACACATGGTCACGCTCTGTTTATGGTCAAGTGCTGTCTTTCCTTGTATTGGGCTCAGAATGGTCTCTTAGTTTGACTCCTGTTAGAGGTGGCTCTTGACTCAGAGCAAATTTGGGCATCCCATTTTCTGTCTCAGAAGCGGCTGGTGAAGGTTCTCTCTGACTTGTTGTATTCAGTCTGTTACATTAACAGTCGTGTCTGGATCCTCTATGTTGAGGTGTTGAGCCTTGGGAATTGCCACTGGATGTGTGTCATAAGCTCACTTTAATCAAGAGAATACAGCTTAGTTTCTGTGTGATCACAGAGGATTTGCTTCTAGGCAGTCTTTCATTCAGAAATCCAAAGCCAGACTTGCCTGTAAAGAGACGTAGCTTGTGTTCTACTTCATGTTTGCAGCTCGAAGTATGTGTGAGGTCAGTCACTGTAATTGAGCTGGTGGAGAGTAATTCGATTGCTTTTGGCATCTCTGACAGCAATTAAAATGAAAGTCTGAGTAAATGTATGGAACAATTTTCTGAAGACATACGAGTACAGTCAGGTTTGGCAAGGCCATGTGGGAGGCACGAATCTGAAAGCTTACAGCTAGCAATGGAAAAGGAAGACGCAGCACAGAGCTCTGGAAAGAAGAGTCAGTGGGATTTGGAATAAATCTGTAGGGAGAAGTGATAAGATGCCAAGTTATCAGGCTGAGAGTTGTCTGTGATGGCAGTGCTGAATCTCTGTTGTGATGGAGCGGTAATTCCTGTTACCAGGAGGGACACAGCGGTTTTGGGGCTGGAGCTGGTGCAGCCGCATGGGGCAGTGGGTACCTCTTGAACACCAAAGTAATAGTTAATTGAAGGATCTGATGAAGCAAGATGTCATTCAGAGACAGGTGCCTACGGAGCATTAGGAGCTTCTGCTCTCCATCTGATTGCTCTAAAAATATTTGGGTAACTTGTGTTTGGCTTCCTTTGGCTCGCTGACACATGGCTGTAGTCAAGCTGTAGACAGCGTACCAAGCAGCGGCCTGGCTTCTGCTTGGAGCCCTGAGCCCTCCTGCTGTGTGCAGGCCTGCTGAAAGCTGTGCATGGAGCTGCTGCTGGATTTGACCAGAGCACCACGAACTGCATCTTGGTTAGGGTGCTCGGGCTGAGGGACCGTGGGAAGGGTGGTGGTGTGTTGGCATTGCAGCCCATGTGGAGGTTCGGATGTGCCCAGGCAGCGGGGCCCTGTGGGGCTGTTGGTGTGCAGATGGGCTCATGGCTGGCGGTGGCAGCACCAAAATAGATAGGGGACCACGGGGTGCTGTGCTGTGCGTGTGTTCCTTGGATCTCTTACAGAGTGTTTGGCTCTGAATGAGCCAGCTCGATAGCATTGGGGCTGGAATTAAAAAGCACTTGCACCTCCTTAAGGTCCTTGTGTATGTGAAAGCAGCGCTGGCTGCTGGTGAGACACTCTGTGTACGTCTGTGGGACTCGGGCTGTGTTTGTCTTGCAGCAGGGCTTGCCGGAATGAGAAGAGGTCTTGAAATGCTGCTCACGTCACGTCATCAGGCCCCAGCTACTGCACTAAAGCACACCAAAACACAGCGCCTGCGCAGGGCTGAGAGCTGCGAGTTTAAAACTCGTGAAGGAGAAATAAAAAGGAGGGGGCAGGGAACCGACCAAACTACCATGACATTGAGAGAAAAGGATTTTTCTTACTGAGTGCAGAGCTGAAGATTTGTGTTCAGAAATGTTTGTTTTACATTGTTTACATTGGTGGAAGTGTTCAGAGAAGCATCTGAAAGGCAACGTGTTCGTGATTGGAAGGTAATAAAAAGATTTACACACCCTGATCTTAGTGCAGCCATCACCGATTGCGTCTGCACCGTGGCTGCAGTGTTCCCGGTCCTGGAGGAGCTGAGGGCGGTGGGGCTGTGTGCTGGCAGCCGGCAGTCGCAGGGCAGCAGTTGGAATGCCCAGGCTCAGTCTGGCACGGTGATGAAATGCACTTGATGGGGTAAAACAGCAGGGCAGCGTGAGCGTTTTGCTGCGTTTTCTGCCTGTCGTGCAGGCAGTGCACTACAGCTTTCCCGAGCTGCTTCCCACAGCTGATTGATTGGGGTTGTTGAGTTTTCCAGAGCGGGATGCCGGTAAAGAGGCCCGGTTTGCAGGACCGCCAAATGCTTTGCGTGGGGCCCTGTCCAGAGGGGCGGCCTCTGAGGGGTGAAAGGAAAGCCGAAGTGAATTGTAAAATGGGGAACTTCATGTTAGGCTGAAAACAACACAAAGAAAGAGCCCTGCAGTAAAGTTCTGGTGAGCGTATCTTTATATTACAGGTGGTTGGTTTTGCTGAAACGAGTGTTTCATGGTGGGGTAGGGGGTGGTGGCTAGGAGCCCCCCGTGCCCATTGCCCTGTAGGGATGGAGGTGTTGATGCCTCTGTGGCTGCTACCTGCCAGGCAGCTGCCCAGAGCGGGATGGAGGAGTGCCTGGTGCCGGGCTGGGAAGCGCTCTGAGCTCTGGAGGTGTTTTTTCTTCAACTCTTTCATCACGTGCTGCACGGATGAAAGCTTTATGAAGTAAGGGATTGCCTGCTGGGTAGCGGGCCAAGTCTCAAGGAAGTCGACTTCAAGTAAGTTAGAGCTAGTAGGTGTTAGTGTGCACTTGTAAAAACACAGACAGCTTTCATGTGCAACTTCTAATAGTCAGCTAGAAGTATTTGTGCTTGGTCCTTACACACAGCTTGTGGATCAATCCGGGCTTGTGTAAGGTGGCACAGTTCCTGTCTTCTGTTTGTGTTGTGTTGGGGTCTGACAGCTCCAGGGGAAGGCTGTGCCTCCCATAGCCAGTGCTGAGCCGCAGGTTGTTCCCTGCTCTGTGCAGACTGGCTCGCCACGTGTTGGCTGAACTTGTCCCCACGTTGGGTGAGCATCTGGAATGGCCTTGGCAAGGGCAGTAGTGCCCAAGGTTGTCTGTAACTCTCAGTTGTTAACGGGGAAAATGTCCAGGAGAATTTCCATGGCTCAGCCACGACGCAGCCCTTTTCACGGTGCAGAATGCAGTGCTCCCCTCTGGAGGGAACTGTGCTCCCTGTAATACCTGTGCAGAAATCAGAAATCAGGTGCACGGCACATAATGAAGTACCATCCTTGTTTAATGTTCAGGGTGCGTAATGAGTTTCTGAATTGTGTGTAAAGCATCAATAACTCATGTGTATCTTACACAGGTGTTGTGAATTGACACCTGCTCGATGCTGCAGACGTGCACTGAGGTGAAGCTGCTGCACGCTTGGCTGATTGCTGACTGCCTCATGGCACTGCGTGCAAACACACACCTGTTTGCCTGTGTCAGTGAACCACGTGTGGGTGGCTCTGTGCGCGTGTGAATTGCACGTAACTCCCAAGGTGCTCGGCATGAGGTGATCAGTGAGCTGTGTGCAGTAGCATAGGGAGTGAGCGGTCTTACGGAGTGCTACCGTGTGCAGGCTCTGCAAAGGAAAGGTTACCGCGGTGCAGTGTTGATCCTTGGCTGCCTGCAAGGCGGTAAGTGGTGGGGAAGGATGCCTGTGTTCTCCAAGGCACCCAGAAGTTGCAATATATGATGAGGCTTTCAGGTCAACGTAAAAATGTCCGGGGTCGGTGGTGTAGGCTGTCTGCTGCTGAGTTGCTCGAGATGCCCCACTGAGGCAGTACTTGCCCAGCAGAGCTTTGCAGCTGGGCTCTCATGGCCTTCTCTCTCACGGAGCCCCCAGCCCCGCTGGGTTGTTGTGCCCTCCTGCAGGGCCGGCCTGCCCTCGTCCCCTTCCTGCCTCCTCTTTTCCAGTGGGAGCGAGGACTCCTGTGCTCCTGGCCTATGACTTTGGCCTAGCTAAGGTATTTTTCCCTCTTGGATAAATGTGTGGGTTTTTTGTTTTTTTTTTTCCCAGATATTTCTAATTTGTTCTCTGGTGCTGTGCAATATTGTAATTGGTGTGTCAGCTGAGGACAGTGGGTGACAGCATAGACAACAAATGGATTCTTGCTTGTGTGTGCCAGGAGGGAGGCTGAGCAGGCCTTGACTTCTGTGAGCGACTCCATGCCTTGTGCCCTCACTCCTAAACAGAAGAGGAGTGGATGTGCATGAGCATATGCAGAGCTGTAACTGTGGGAAGTCGGTTTGGTGTGTTCCGTCCACGTTGGATGCTGTACGGGTTGTTCACTTGCTGGCAGCTGTATCTGTGTTCCCCGGTGTTGGGGCTTGGCGTTGTAAAGCTGTGCCGTTGGTGAGCTGAGCTCTATGCGGTGGCCGTGCACGGCAGTCGCAGCCCGGTGCTGGGGATGTTCGCTTTTGGTACGGATCTGGGGAGGAGCACGCGCTGCTCCGGGGCTGCCGGGGACGGCGCGGCCGCCCGTGATGCGGCGGAGCTGCCCGGGCAGTCTGCGTGCCGCGTCCGCGCCGCGTTCGGATGAGCTGTGACCCCGCGTCTCCTGGCGGCCCGTGCACGCAGCTGTGCGCTGCGGGGCGGCTGTGCTGCGGCGGGGGAAGGGCACGGGGCCGGGGCTGCTGAGCGCCTTCCGTGGGATCGGGGGCAGAACTCCGTCGGTTCTCACATCTAATCGCTTTAGCTGCGCCCCGGTACGTTGAGGTGGGCGGTTTTAACCGCGGGTTCTGTGCCGCGTGAAGCGCTCGCTGCCGCTCGTCTGTGCTCCTGGAAGCTCTGCTCACCCTTCCTTAGGAACCCAGGGCTGAGTTGCTGCAGTGGCTGCCTCTGGGGCCGGGCTTGCCCCGTTGCAGCAGCTCGGCAGGCCTGGCTGGGGTCTGCCTGCTGCCACCCCTCAGGGACGTGTCTGTGGTGACCTGTAGTGTATTTCCCATTTTCTAATTGCGTGCTTTTGTAGGTGAAAAAGTTGAAACAAAGCCATGCTTTTCATTGCATGCCGATGGTAACATACAGAATACTGTATCCTGTTGGCAGCTCTGCCCTATGGCCAATCCTGGGTGGGATGGAGAGTGTCAGGAAGTGCCCAAGGCACTCGTGTTCTGAATGCCACCTAGTGGTTACTGCGGCTGCGGTCATCCTCAGCACAGGGCGTGCCGAGAGCTCGCAGGCAGATGTCAACAAAGATTGAGCTGTGGAGAAAGGAAAATAAATGGTGCGTGCTATTTGTTGGCTGCTTTCTCCCTCCTCTCCTTTGGGATTAAATCCCGCTCTCTCCCCATTGGAAAAGTTCTCGTGGAGCGGTCACCGCTGGTGTTTTAGACCTGTGTCCTTAGGTTTCTGGGGAGTTTTGTTAAAGAACATTTTGTTCTTTATGTTAAGAAGTTATTTTCTTTCTCTAAACGAGCACTAGGTGGGGAAGGCACACTTGCTGGTGTTACCTGAGCCGGATTTTGGTTCTTATGTACGTGCATTAAGTGCTCTGCGGACAGGTCTGGCTGTTTGCAGCCCTGCTCTGAGCTCCCCCCGCAGTGCACTCACCGGGTACCCGGGCAGCACCAGCCTGCACAGCGCTGCGGGCGCTCTGGTCCCTCTCTTGGCAGCTTCCAGGTTCACAGGTTCCAGAGGTTCACAGAAGCCGGGTTTAACTTCTTGGTGTTCAGCTTTTCACTTGGAGAGGACAGCATGCTTTGTGAAATGCATGAGGTGCACTGCCGTCAGGAGCATCAGTGTTGGTGGGTGTGTTGCTGAGTGATGTCTTCCGTGGGTGCATTAAAAGCAGCGTGGCCAGCAGGTTGAGGGAGGTGATCCTCCCCCTCTATTCCACCATGATGAGGCCACGTTTACACTATTGTGTCCAGCTCTGGGCTCCCCAGTTCAAAAAAGACAGAGATCTCCTAGAAGGAGTCCAGGGTAGGGCCACAAAGATGATGAAGGGCCTGGAGCATCTCCCCTATGAGGAAAGGCTGAGTAACGTGGGGCTGTTCAGCCTGCGGGAAAGGAGGCTGAGATGGGATCTGATTAATGTTTATAGATACGTAAAGGGAGGTGGGAGGCAAAAGGATGAGGCCAGGCTCTTCTCAGCGGTGCGCAGCAATAGGACAGGGAGTAATGTAAATGTACATAGGAGGTTCCGTGCTGACATGCAGAAGAACAACTTTACTGTAAGGGTGACGGAGCACTGGAACAGGCTGCCCAGAGAGGTGGTGGAGTCTCCTATGGAGACATTGAGGTCCCGGCTGGGTGCCTGCCTGTGTGACCTGTGGTAGGGCACCTGCTTTAGCAGGGGGGTGGGACTTGAGGATCTCTTGAGGTCCCTTCCAACCCCTGCTGTTCTGTGATGGTCTGAGCTGCAGAGCACCCTTCCTTGGTCCTTTGGGTGAGGGATTGAGGGCGTACTGGAAACCCTTGTGTAACCAATGGATCGCTGCTGGCCTCAGCACTGTCACTGCTCACTGCTGGGGAAGGAGGCTGGCCTCTCTGCTGGGGGCAGTTTGAGTTCCCCTCCTTCTTTCTGGGCCTGGGCTTGCATGTGCTTCTGGCTTTTGTCAGTCTTTTGGTGAATCATTATAGACATAGACTGCTTGAAAGGAAAAACAAATACTTGCAAACTTCTCCTGGTTTCAGCCCGTAGATAGCATGCCATTGTCCGCTTCCTCTATCTGCAGTCCCTTCTGTTCAGCATGTCCTGAGCTCACACTTTACATGTTCAGCTTTGTTTCCAGCAGAGCTGAGCAGCCCCTGCTGCTCTTGCTCGTGGCCCAGGCAGCGGCTGAGCCAGGTGCTGCTGCTGGGGACGTGGGGACTCTGCTGTCCCCATGGCAGAGCCCTGGGCTGGCTGCAGCATTATGTACTGACTGCTCTGGGGCAGCTTTCTCCCAGCCCACACCTTGTCCATGAGCGCTCGCTGATCGTGCTGCGTGCAGCTTTTCTTGTTGTGTTCCATGATTGTTGGAGGTGAGGTACTGTGTGTGTTGCAGGGTCTTTGGCAGTAGGAGGAGGAAGGCAGAGCTCCTTAGGGAGCGGGTGCTAGCAGTGAGAGGTGGGTCGTGCCAGAGGGAGCAATGCTGGGTGCTGCTTGCTTCTTCCTTCAAGCAGGGAGTCTCAGAACTGAAGCAGACAGGGTCACAAAGCCTTGACCACGTTAACTGGTCTCAGAGCAATCCCTGACAACGTTCCAAAACTAATCCATGTCAGGAAATAAATACGGAAGTGGTTTGGCTTTAGTCACCAAGCACACAGGCAGCCTGCTAATGATGTGAAAAGGCAGCAATAGGAGATCCCTGATGAAAACTGCAAAAAGGTGATACTGTCATTTTTCTGTCTGCTGCATTAGGATTCAGTGTAAGTGACTGTAAATGCTGCTTGTCAGAAGGGCAGCAGCGGCCCTGTGCCTGCTCACCAGAGCTGTGTTGCTCCGGACATGCTTCCCACTGCTGTGATGGGCTTTGGGGTTGGGGCAGGTTGGTGGTTTGGAGTTGGAGACCCACAGGGCTGCCTGCTGTTTGTAGCAGAGGTCGTCTCAGTGGAGAACTTGGGACTGCAGAGAAGTTCCTGGTCAGTAGCCTGTAAAATAGCTCTTGTTTACTTGTAAGGAGCAAGCATCCTGGGGAAGGTTTGAAGTATGCGAGAGGATTCACTCCTTTATTTACTTCCTTACAGGAGCACGTGCCTTTGCTGCGAACACCTTCAGTTCTTGCACAGGACACAGGTCCCATTTTCGCTAGCAGAGAGGTGGAGCTGGGCACTGCATGGAAAGCGTGGGGAGAAGCAGCACGGAGCTGGGATGGCTCTCCCATACGCACAGTGCTTTCCCTGCCGACCAGCGCCGGTTGCTGCTGGTTAAAGAAAGTTATTCAGCAGTTTCTGGCTGAGATCTTTCTCCCAACATCCAAATAACGCAGTTCTGCAGGGCTTCCTTTTAAGTTCATAGCAATTTAACTCTTGAAAACCTGGTTGGTAAAGCAAATCTCCTATGTTACATGCCTGCTTGGCGCTGAAAGGGTGCGTGCTGTCCTCTTGGCTTCAGATATGTGCTGTAGTTGCAAATTATGCTTCTGTGACTCTTTACAAAAAAGTGTAAATCTCACTAAGAAACTGTGGTAAAACTGAAGTTTTGTAGATGAGGGAAATAACTCATTTAGGAAATGAGACCAAACTTGGTCGTCCTGCACTTCATTTAATGGAGTTGATGGGAGACGTGGAGGAGCGCCGCTCTTGGGGTGGTTACACTTCGATGCAGTGCAGGTGTGCCCAGCTCTCACGTCTGTCTCTTCCTGCAGGCCTACGGTGACAGATGGAGCCATGGCTCTCCCCGTGCTGCTGCTGCTGCTGGCCCTGCCCTCCGGCAGCGTGCAAGGTGAGTGCTGTGCTGGTGATGGGGGGTGAGCTCTTCTCAGCTCCACTTGCAGTTGCCTCAGCGCCTGCCTGTCGCCTGTTTATGTACAGAATCTGTAGTGTGTGTGGTTGGCGTTGGGCTCAGCAGGGCCTGGGGGGTGAAATGGGAAACCTCATTTGAATGGCAGATTTTTGAGGTAGGCAAGGAGCAGCTCTTCGCAGCACGCTGGGCTGAGATGGAGTTGTGTTGCTGGGTTGTCCTGGGGAGGGCTCTCGGGGCGTTGAGCACAGCACTTCATGCTCCAGTCAGGGCTTTGGAAATGCTGAGTGACTCAGTGATGTGCAGTGCATGTAAGGTTTGCTTCAGCCACGTGGGAGGAGGGTGTTCCCGCTGGCCTGGCCGGGCGGTGGTGGTTCACCGGAAGGTTTCTGGGTGTTGTGTGACTGCTGCTCCCAATCTGCCTGCTGTCAGTGCTCAGGGAACGCTTCCTGCGAGTGACTTCCTCAGCTGTGACCGCGTTCCAGGTGACGTGTGACACGTGCGTGTGTCTGCTGTGGCACATGGGTGCCGTTTGCCTTGTCAGGTCTTTCTGAAATCCCCTGCTGAAACGCACTTGTTCTCAAATGTTGATGCAGATAGTAAAAGACAGAGCATAATGATTGGATCCTTGGAAGAGGCTGTGGAGTGGGGAAATACTGCGCAGAGGTTTAGTGCGACTTCATTTGTGTCTATGAAGAGGAGGTTAAGGCACGATTTGAGAAGGAAATGATGTGACCTTTGTGCCCTATGATGGTGAGAGGTTTCGGCAGCCCCGGGCTGGCTCCGTGCCGGGTTTGTGACCTCTTGGGTGCGTTCGCCAGTTGCCCCACTGGGAGTGGGTTGTCCTTAGAGAGGAAACAGAGACTTATTGTGCTGCGTGTTTTGACTTCTTGTGTGTTTGTTTAGTTTATCATTTGCTGACCATGTGACATAGCTGACATAGCGTTTAGTTTGAATCGGAGCTGAAGAAACATCAGTAAGCGGTGTTGCTTTAGTACCAGGGAGAGGAGTTAGCCCTGCGCCTGTTCCCTTGGCTGCTTGGGTGGGAAGTGGAGCGTCTCCTCTCGCATACGGAGATCATCTCCAAGTTGAGATGTTACCAGGAACGCATGCAGAGTATGTTTCCGTGGGGGGCAGAACTTGGTGTGCTCCCAAGCATCTAGCGAGGTGCTTGCTGTCCCAGAGTTAGGTGCAGCATATGGAACAAAACTGTCTGCATTGCTAACTGTTCTGGTGGAATAAAATGAGCGGAGAAGTAAACTTTGGTTGGTGGGCTGGGGTTGGGTGTGGGGATCCGAGAGGTCTCCCTGGGTGGAGAGATGAAGGTAACGTGGGGCTGGAACAGGCTGCGAGCCAGAGTGGCTGTCCGTGCACTGAGCAGGGCGTGGGCTGCAGGGAAGCTGGCGGCTTCAGGCAATTCAAAAGTGGAAAACTATACTTCTGTGTTTGTTCACTGTGGGAGGAGGGCAGAAAAACCAAGAGGAAAATAAACAGAGTTTTATTCCCAGTGGGCAGCGTCCAATGGTAGGCTCTGAAAAGTTGAACGCGTGGTGGCACACTGCTGTGTTAGGGGCATCAGTGCATTTATGGCTGGAAACTTTGTCTGCTAGAATGTGAAAAAGAATGTGAGCGAGTCTGCTGTAAGTGTGTGTGCACCCCAAGGAGTGTGTGCACCCCAGGGAGTGTGTGCACCCCAGGGAGTGTGTGCACCCCAGGGAGTGTGTGCACCCCAGGGAGTGTATGCACATGGCATGTGCAGGAGCAGCCTTGTCTGCTCAGTCGCCCTGAGCAGAGCAATGCAATTGGGTTTAGCAAATCTGCCTTGAAGTTATGGTTGGTTTCTCTCAGCTTACTGCCCTCGTGCAGACAATCTGTCGGTGCTGTGCCCCCACAGTGGTACGTGTGGGGCAATGTGAAGCTGAGCCCTGGGAATGTGAGTGCTTGGAGTGGGCAGATAAGACTGGTATTTCTTTGGTGGTGCAGGCTCGTATCTCTGCCTTCCTGAATCAGATAAATGGGTATTGTTAGCTCCTACTTGGTAGTTCCTCAGAGATAGCTGCAAGCAATATTCCTTCCCTTAAGCAGATTTTTATTGTCATATTCTGTGGAGATAACTAAATCTCAGTGTGAAAGTAGTTAGAGTATGATGTGTTTTTTCCTCAACTCTTCCTTTTTGCAGACGAGGAGCTGAAGCTAAATGAATGTGTGTGTGAAGGCATGTCCTGCGGGAATGGAGACCGCTGCCAGGGCCAGCAGTGCTTCGCCTCCCTGAGCATTAACGACGGTGCTAAGGTTTACCAGAAAGGCTGCTTCCAAGTTTATGAACAAGGGAAAATGACGTGCAAAACTCCGCCATCTCCTGACCAAGCTGTGGAGTGCTGCCAAGGATACCTGTGCAACATGAATATCACTGCAAAGTTGCCCTCTTCTAAAGGTGAGGGGTTAATTTATAAACAGTGAATTCTGAGCAGTTGAGTCACAGCAGCACGCTTTGTGCAGGTGTGTGCTGCAGCCTTGACTGTGTAAGGGCCTCTGCCAGTCTGGGTGGCCACCAGACAAAGCGTGTCAGCACTGCTGGTTGTGGAAGTGTTTCCTCTGGGTGTTCTCAAGTTTTTTCTTTTGTTCTTTCTCTCCTTTCCAAGGGCAAACCCTTCAAGGGGAAGCTGCAGGCTACAGCATGGAAACACTAATCATCGTTATACTGGCTCCTGTGATAGTGCTGATAGTTTTCTCTGTGGTAGCTGTGCTCATCATCCGGAGAATACAGAAGAACCACATGGAGAGACTCAATTCTAGAGATGCAGAATATGGTACAATTGAGGGACTCATTGCATCAAATGTTGGAGACAGTACATTGGCAGTAAGTAACCTTTGTGAATGGTAAAAATGTGTGACCATCTTTGCTTCCAAATGCCCTCGTAGACCCTCCAGACATGGCCATGGCAACGGGGCTTTGTGCTGCCAGGATGCCATTGACGTGTCAGGACTTCTGTGGGGACATTACTGTGCTCAGAAACCACAGTTTTGGGGAAAAAAAAAAGCTTTTGTAAGTATAGTTTCCTTGACTTGGAGAATTGCTGTAAGCTGTAGTCAAACATTTACGATTCTACAAACAATGTCTAAAGTTGCTGAGAAGCGTACATACCTGCAAAACAATGTACATACAATTTTTGGGTAGCCTAGATTGATATGGAGGGTGTAAAAATGTACTGTGACTTCGATGTATCAGTGACAGTTTGAAAGATTGAAGAGGATGTGATGTGGGAAAGAAGAAAATACAGGTGTTCTTAACTTAAAACTTCAGACCTGAGTCCCATGAACTGAGTAGGTGGGCTCTTGGATGAGTAGGAAATCAGTGATTTTTTTTTGACAGAGGAGAGTAGTAGCAGTTCTCATTTCCTTCAGATATTTTGTTCAAAATTCAGTTTTTGATATGTTTTAGGTCACTTGGTCTATGGAAAATAAAATAACATGGGAAAGCATTTCCTTTTTACAGTTATGAAGTGCTTTACCTTGGCCTTATTTAAAATAACAGTGATTGAAAATGTTTTCAGCAGCGTTCCCATCAAAACTGAGCATTCACAGCTTCAGGAGTACGTGCAGTGTTTCTGAAAGCAGTGCTTTCCTCCTGAGCTTGAAGTATCTGGGTAGTTGGTGCAGCTGTGGGAATGGGCGCTCTCTAAACTGCAGCAGCTTCCTATCACTGCCTGCTGCTCTGCTTCAGCTCAGCCATATATAGATTATACTTGGTAACTCTTTTTTATAATGTCTTTGGCTTTCTTTAATTAACGTGGAAGGCTTGATTCTTGGTCTTAAAACAGCCAGTTTGATGTGCTCCCCACAAACTAGGCAGGTATGCCGCTTGATTGTCTGTAAGCACTGAGTTTCAGCTCTTATCTCTTATCAGTGCAGGACCATTTCCATTCCACTTGCAGATCTTTTGCTCTTTACTATTACATAATCCAAGGAAACAGCAATTCCCTGGGAGAAATAAATCCAAAATTTCTTTCAACAGAAATGGGGAAAGTCGCTAGCTGTAAAGCTTTGGTCTGCTGTTGTCGATTTGTTCACAGCTGAGAAGCTCTTGTAGCTCTGTGAGCATAGTGTCCCTGCGTGCTGGTGATGTGAACAAAAAGCAAATAAAGATATTGATATTTCCTTGTCTGTACATGTTCATCTATGCAGTAAGTCTTCCACTTTCTGGATCTTTCATGTCAATTGTGTGCTCTAAATCTCCAGTTTTGTTATGCTAAGTTTGTGTACATTTAGGATTAGTCTCGTAGTACAGTAAATACAGCCCGAAGCTGAGCCTTCTAATGGACAATAGAAGAGCTGTGGCCTCCTCAATCTTGTTTTTACAGTCACTGATGTAGATAAGATAATGGGCTCTGTTTCTATCAAAAAAGCAAGGCAGCAGTCTCCTGTCACTGTTATACAATCTTTTCTTGGGCACTCATTAAAAAATTGTGAGGAGAAATGAGATCTGATTGGATCTCGTTGAAGCCCAGCAGTGCAGCGTGCTGGAGGTACTTTGTGGTTGATTGGACTTAAGCTTTTTTATCCTATATTCCTTTCTAAAGAGAAAAAAGCCCAGTAACACAGAGCACCCAGGTGTTAATATTAGTATAGGAGTCCTAGCTATAAAAGTAGCTGTGTACTAGCGTTTTTGTAGGCTAATAGGGTTTTCCTAACGTTCCTTTTGAACAGAAAGCTCTGCAGAGCACAGCCCTTCCTTGAAGCCATTGCTCCCAAACGCCTGACAGCATCGCCCTGCTGCTCCTTTCTGACTGCTTCAGCCACACGGCTGGCTGGGCACCTGCGTGTGTCTGCAGGCACACGTTAGGAGCTGTTGGAAAAACAAGTCATTGCACGGTTCTGTTCCTAACTCCAGCTGTGGCTGGGCTTTTTAAGTACAGAAGTTGTCAGCAGCTTTTTCTAATACATGTTTATTCATAGGGATGCATAAAGCAGAGAATACAAGATCCCCAGGTCAGTAGATCTGAGAGACAAGCTGAGCTCTAGTTAGTGAAAGCACTCTTGCATGGCTGTGCCCTTGTAGTTGTCTTCAATAGGAAGAGACCACAAGGAGCTGGAAAAATAGGTAAGGTTCAAGAGTAAATGTTGCTTCTCCTTCTGCTGATTCCACAGAGGTTAAGATCTGTGTTGGAGAACTTAGGTCTTATTGAAGTGGTTCAGATTACTGCAAGGCCTGGAAGATTTTGAGGGGCAAAAGAAAGTATGTATCGACCTCTTCAAAATAAGTGACAAATGCACAGTTGAGATATGAGAAGGACAAATTGCTGAAAAACCAGTGTGGGTAGAGTCTGATGGCAGGATGGTTCTGTACTGCAAGTGAGCATCCAGGTTTGCAAGCACTAAATGTCACGCTCTTCTTAAAATAAACAAACAAATGCTTGTCTGCAAGAAAATGATACTGTAACACAAAATAAAGGGCAGGGACAGAATCAGAAGTCTGAGAGTGAAACAGTGCTTGATTTGTTTGCTGTTCCTTGTTGAGTTGTCTGTATAATTTCCAAGAGAAATTGGTTAGGCACAAGTTTTAGTTCCCTTCTTCTCTGTAATGTCTGTATGGCCTTTGCAATATAAGACCTTGTGAAGGGTGTTCTCAACCCATCTGTAGAGTGGTGGCTGTGGTGTATCTTGGTTCTGCATGGCCAAACATCGCAATGTCTCTGGTACTGCCAATAAGCTTTAACTAATCCTATGAAGAGATGCACCTTTGTGTATTTAAGTGGAAAACAATGCAGTTTATATAGTAAAATTCTGATCTTGCTTCTGAACAGGATTTATTGGACCATTCGTGCACATCTGGAAGTGGTTCTGGACTTCCTTTCTTGGTGCAAAGAACGGTGGCTCGCCAGATCACGCTTGTGGAGTGTGTAGGTCAGTAGAAGTCTTGTTTGTCTTGTGCTGGGTCGGGGTAACAAACGCAGACAGAAAGCTCTGTCTTGTGTCCTGGTCACCTTTTTCCTCAGTTGTGCTTACATTATAGGAAACTTTCCGTGCTTCAGCTTACAGAATGCATTTCTTCTTTGAAAGTGGGATGAAAACATCCTTTCAGATCTATGCAGAAGACAGCAAATATCATCTGTGCTTTATAAGGAAAAAATTGATCTTTGTTCAGGAAGGTAATGCTAGAGAGTACAATTGAGGAGCATTTGAATGGGCACCTTGTAAGCTGAAAGGACCGTATGTTAAGAGAAGCAAGCACCATTTGGTGTTCGAAACTGTCTAACACATTTGTAAAACAGTAAATGGTGTTCAGGTAGTAAGCTTTAGAATTGGAAAGGGATCATTTGGACTCCAGGATGTGGAGTTGAAGTGAAGTAGCTAAAACAGCACTTAGAAATATGTGATTAGAAGGGGAAATGCAAATGATGTGGATTTAAGCACACTCAGGCTGCAGAAGGCAGTACCCTGGAAGTCTTGTATTTCTTTGTGAGTGTTCTCGACAGCTGGGGGTCACACAAAGGTGGCTTCCACCAGCCTGACTTTCACATGGAGACCCTGCCTCACTTCCTGCAAGGCCCCTGCAGCCATGGGACCAAACCCCCATTTTACGTGGCTTACAGTGTTGGTTGGTGTCACAGTGACGTTCCTTGCAGCAGCTTTCCAATCACAACGGTGGTTTCAAAAGGGCTTTCAATGACATACTTAAATATCAGCCTCAAAATTTCTGTCCCTTTCTGATACGTTTTGTAGCCTGCTTCTCTGCGGTTGCTTTGGAAGCGTGCAGACAGTGACGTACTAGTGCTGCTCTATCCTTCCTCAAAGAGGAATTCCTTTTAGTGATTATTTTTTTAACTAAGTGGAAGTAATTATTAGTAATTCTTCCCTAAATCTCCTTTGGATCTTTTTGCAGAACTTTATGTGATGTAAAGGATCTTCATAAGGTTCTTCTTTTCATGCCTGGCTAGACTTACTGCTTTTGCAAGGGAAGCACAGAGGCTTCCCCTGGTGTTTGTGTCCTTTCTGTCCTAACCTCAGAATTCATGGGTTTATTTGTATTGCCTGCAGTGACCTGAAGTACATTGCCTAAGTCGCTTAAGCAACAGCAGTGCTGTCGTTGCTGGCAGTGAAATGTTTTCCTTGCCCAGTACAAACGCTGGATGCAGTACTGGTGTGCAAGGAGGAGAGAGCTGTATTTGTCAGTGCGTGCAGTCTAAACATGCAGGAAAAAACAAGGGGCAGTGGAGCGCACTGTGTGTGTAGAGTAGTACAGTGTTCTGCAAGGTGCTGAAATGACTTTAGTGAGCTGTGACTGAGTTGGGTTTTGTTGAGAGAAGGGGGTATTCAGCGAACTCTCTCAAGTTACTGTTCATCTCTTCAGTTTCATGCCTTGACTGCTTCCGGCATCACGATGCTGAGGTAACCCCACTTCAGGGAGCTGTATGTGACATGTTGTTTTCTTTCTAGACAAAACAGAAAAGGAATTACCGCAAGGAACGCGTTGTGGGAAATTTTAGAGGCAACTATGTCAGATTGTAGAGAAAATACAGTTTTTGCTGTGTCCTGTAGATTTGTTCAGCTGTGCTACAGCCAACACCCACAGTATTTGACGTGCATATTTATGCGTATTGGCAGTAATCTCGTGCTGTTGTTAGAAACCTGGGTTTAATGGCATATGTGTCTTTATGTACTCTCCTGGTAATATTACAAAGGCAGTGATGAACACTAATTCTTTAGTGCCTTTATTTGGGCAGGGTGGATGTTGTCTGCTTGGCTGCTTCTGTCCTTAATCCTGTGAGGACTGTTAGTTCACAGCTCTTTGTGTTTCCTCCCTCACCAGGAAAGGGCCGTTATGGAGAAGTCTGGAGGGGTCAGTGGCAAGGAGAAAATGTTGCTGTGAAGATCTTCTCTTCTCGGGATGAAAAATCCTGGTTCAGGGAAACTGAATTGTATAACACTGTATTGCTGCGACATGAAAATATTTTAGGTAAGTAGAGTGATTGTATTCATGTAGTTAACATGAAGGTACATTAGCCAAACAGTTGTGCAACAGTTCTGCACTATTTTACATCTCGCGGTCCTCAGGAGTTAACTCTTGTGTTTGTATTCAGTGGCTGAAGGGAAATTTTAAGCGGAGAGACTTGCAGGAAGGTGCTGAAATCTGAGTCCCAGAAATGGAGGAAGCGTCCCAGCAACCGTGCTTCATTGTCCTGCAGAAATACTCTGGCATGAAACAGTCAACTGGACTAGTTGATTGTTGGCAGTCTAGCGTGTAGAGAGGAAAGGAGGTGCCACAGGCCCTCCTGCTGAGGATTCGGCCTTGCTGCAGTTCTTGCAGGGTAGTGAAATGGCAAGGCAGAGCATTGCGTAATGTGTAGGTAAAGAAGTTCTGGTGGGTCTGGTTTTGTTACAACCTGAGTTTAGCTGGGAGGACTGAGAGGAGAATGAGTGGGGAGCAGTTTCCCTTTTCCCTTGTGCCTGAATCGTAGCACGATTTATTTTTTGTTAAATTTAATTGTTCTGCTCAGAGCTTGAGTCAAAGTGGTGAATCTTCTTTGGTGTTTGAATTTTGGTTATGGTTGCCTTTTATCTCATTTCCCTGCAAACATTAAAGTGTGATGATTTGTAATCTTCTGCATCCTTTGAGCATGTGTGCTAGGTCCAAGAGCTTAGGTAAAAAGAGGTTTTGATGTTATCAGCTGTGGCTGAAATGATAGAAGCTGTTTTTGTTCTGCTAGACACAGCCTTCTGTGCTGGGGAGTCACCCTTAGCAATAAAAGCAACACCTTGTCTTCTGCTCTTTGCACTACCTCACCCACAGTCTGTCTTCAGGCATTTTTACTGGGGCTCCTTCTTCATTGCTGTCTGAGAATATTCCTTGGCTCTGTGGCTCACCCTGCTAGATGCTCTAACATTTCCTGAAGCAATTCCTTTGTTCCTACAAAAATAATTTGGTGGCCTCCTGAAATGTGAATTATTGAACTTCCCTTCCCCAGGGAGCAAGGAACTTGACTGAGATTACGTTACATGTTTCCCACGTTTCTCTCTTAGTGTTTCGTCTGTCTTGATGACTGTCAAATTTGTTGGCTTTAAACGCTTGTCATCTATGATATTGTGTTGTGGAGAAATCTGACTTCTAGAGGAGTGTGGTGGGTGTTCTTGCTGACAAATGTCTTACGCAGGCTTTTAATACATCCAGTTTGTTCCTCTGGCTCGAGAGTAACGCTTCTGCTGCTTCCTGACTAATGCAGGTGAGATGAGCAGTGTGCTGATGCCCAACTGCAGAGGTAGCAGGAAGGGAGCAACACCTGAACTCTGGGTGAGGTTTTAAGACCTCATGCTTTTAGATACAGTCCTTGAGGTTCATGAGCTTAGAAAAGAAATTCCTTTGTCCCGCTCTGGAAAACAGTTGTTAAGTACAGCTGTGGTGTGTACAGGTGCTCTGCCTCACTTCCCCGTGGGAGTGGTGTGTATGCAAGGCTGAAGTACAACTGCTGTAGCTTGGTTTTAGAGCGCAGATTTCGTGGGGCTGCCATGCTCCCCGTAGGCACCCACTGTGCTTGGAGGGCAGAGTGGTGCCGGGTCTGAGGTGTCTCAGGTGGCTGGAGGGCGTGTTGTTGTGGGGTCAGATGGGCTTTTGTCAGTCTGTTTGATCTGAAGGATGTGATGCTTCCCGTGGAACGGCAAGCTTCTGGCACCTGGAGGCTGGTTGTTCAAGTGCTGCAGACCTACCCTGAATGCACATGTGAAGCTGGCACAACCACCACTGTCAGTTGGAGATGTGAAACACTTTGATGCCTTCCTTACAAGCCCGCGCTGGCTGCTGGTTGTCCTTAAGCAGAAAAAATTCAGTTTTTGTCTCTCGAGTGCAATCCCGGTGAGTGGACAAAGCATGGCGTGGTGTTACCTGGTGGTCTCTGTTCCACCAGAAGCTCCCTCTGCCACGTCCTTCTGAAAGGAAGAGGTGGAGGAAAAAAACACTGCCAAATATATTTATTTTGGACTTTTTAAGAAGTATATGGACCCGACAAGTAATTGTTTGGTGTGACTCTCCATATAAAGACATTCTTGTGCATGGACTTGAGTTAGAGCTCCAAAACGTATCAACTCTTTTTTCATTGCGGTAATACCTGCAGTCTGTTTTTAGTGCGGTATACTGGAGGTCCAGGTTTAGTTCAGTTGAGCTTTAAAATGCAAGAGAGGCTTAATTGTGTTGATTCTTTTCCTAGGGAAGTCACTTAGTCACTCTGTTTTTTTTTCTCTTTTTTTCTTCCTATCTTTCCTAGGTTTTATTGCATCTGATATGACTTCCAGAAACTCTAGTACCCAACTGTGGTTAATTACTCACTACCACGAAATGGGGTCTTTGTATGACTACCTGCAGCTCACCACCCTGGACACTGTCAGCTGCCTGCGAATAGTCCTGTCCATAGCCAGCGGTCTTGCACATTTGCACATAGAGATATTTGGGACGCAGGGGAAGCCTGCCATTTCTCATCGGGACTTGAAGAGCAAAAATATCCTCGTTAAGAAAAATGGACAGTGCTGCATAGCAGACTTAGGTGAGTTCATTTCGATGCTAATTCACTCTGTGTTCCTGCAGCAAACAAATATATTGGATAGCTCCAACCTTAAACAGCCTTGAAGGAAACTCAGTGTGAGAATTACCTGGTATTACCCTGAAGGTTTGGCAGCCACTAGGTGGCACTTCCAACTTAGAGATGCTGCTGTGCTGCCGCTCAGCTCACAAGGCCCAGTCCGGAGTTCAGAAACAGATGGGATGTTTTGGACTTGTTCTTGGTTTTTCGTTGCTGGATGCCTTTCAGAGATTTACATAGGCAGCGGTTGTTATGGTTCGCTTCATTTCTGAAGGAATAAGTGCCCTTCTGTTTGTATGCTTACTATTCCAAGCCTGTAGGTCTCAATGATGTCCATCCAGCTTGAGCTTTTTGCCCAGGTAATTCAGTGAGTCCTGGACTGTGCTCTCCATGAGAGCTGGCTTGGGGCTTCAAGCCGCTGGGATGGCTGCGGCAGCGTTCACACCAGCGAGGCTGTCTGCAAAATGCTTTTTTGTAAACAGAAGGGAGGAGCGTTGGAGGGTCATGGCTTATCAAAAGTTGCAGAGGGCATAGTAAGTAAAACGTGGAGCTGTATGTTGAAAAACACAAAACTTCGGGGACTGGCTCTTAATTCATAATTCGTACTGAGAAGAGGGCCAGCATACACTGGCATTGATTAACACCACACTAAGGAAGTGAAATCTGCTAGATGATCTACCAGGTCCCCCCCAGCCCAAGCCATTCTATGATTTACCTGGAGGCCTCAAAAATCAGGGGGATTCTCTGAGCAAGGACAGTCATAAACGTTTCCTGATTTAATTTTTGTGATGGTAAAATACCTATTTTTTAAATGGTAAAAACTCAGGTGTGTATTTATGATGCATTTTTCATTTGTTTTTCGTGTATAAGAAGAAGAGTTAACACATGTCCTAGCTATGCAGAAGCTCTGATAAAGTCCAAGGACAAAAGTCAGTCTTGCTTCAGTCTGTCAGCCCAGTTAGGCCTGGGAAAGCTCTACCTTGTAATTGATTTATTCTGCTTCTAAAGCAATTCTCATACATGGTCGTAGATCTTAGTTTAGCAACTTTATAGAACAGTGGTGTAAAGCTTATACACAAAGCTCAGCTCTCCTCTTACTCTTTCACTGAACTCCTCCCTCCATGTTGAGCAGTGAACGTCATCTTGAGACAAGAACTAGTATTTGTAAGGAAGGTGCAAAGAGCACTGACAGAACACAGGTACTCGATTTCTGTTCCCGGGAAATATCCCAGCGTGGTAACGGTGATTCTTCTGGCAACCTGGAAACCAGTGTGTTCCATCATTTTTTTCCCTGACCCTTTTTTTCAGAGAGATGTTTTTTAGAGAGTTGGTATCTTGCAGTAAGAGCTCCCTTGGTTTAAACGTGCATTGTGGTGTTGTGTGGTGAAAGGAAAGTGAAGCAGTGCCATGTCTGCCTTCTAAGTCTTGTAAGCAGCACAGATGCCTCTGTGATGAGGACCTGATTACAACATGGCTGTCTCCTGACATTATTGCAACACGTTCTCAGTTTGTAGCGTACTGGATGCTGACTTGCATCTCTCAGCCCTAAACTTTGACCCATCAATCTTTTGAGTCTGTTTTGCCCTATTTGGATGGAGCATTATGAATTTTACGAGAGTGTCCTCCAGAGCTTTGACATGTTTAGAGTTTGCCAGGAAATTTGTTTTCTAACCTCTGTTTCCAGTGTGTGAGATCTGAAAAGAAAGGAGGGAAAAAAAAAGGACAGAGGATGAAAATGGTTTTTATCTGGCGAATGGGCTCTTCAGCTCCATCTCTCAGTGGCAGTGGGGTTAGTAGACAACATCTTCCTGGAGGTGCCAGGAGCGTTTTCTTAGCAGCCTGAAGTCACCTGAACGGCAGGAGAGGATTTTCCAGATCTTTGTTCCTGCAAAGTACAGACTGTCCTTTTGGTAAGGAAAGAAGTAAAACAGATTAATGGTAGATTGGCTAATGCTTTGTAGGCCCGAAGTAAGGGCTGCTTCAGTTCCATCTAAAGCAGTCATGTTAAATGCAGATAGTAAGGAGTTGTTGAGGAGAGCCGGGAGTCTGCCTTTTCCATTGCCTAGCTATGTCATGCACCTGTTGCTGTTCAATTTGCAGTGCCGTCTGTTTACCATGGCCAAATGAGTACTTTGTGCATTTCCGTATTTACAGTAAATTAGTCCCTCACATAATGTTCTTTGCTTAAACGTTTGGTAATTAGTAGAAACCTGTTAGTGGAGTGGATTTGGCTGACTCATTTTGGATCACTTGAGGATGTTTATTTTTCAAGCTACTACAAATATGGTGGCTTTTGTTTTCCAGCTTTATTTTTTAACTTGTGTATATCTATCATGCAGTGTTTTTCTTCTCCTCTCCCCACAGCTCAGATACATCCGCCTACCCAAAAGTTCTATAAATAAATTTGAATGCTGGGTAAAATTGTTTTCTTGTATGTAACAGCTGCCCAGCCTTGTGTGTATACGTGCCTAGAGTGCCGGTGACATCCAGTGGCTGCAAAACATTCAGTTCCTATAATAACAGCATTTTAGAGCTGTGCAATAACACGCTTAATAGTAATCCCTTCAGAGGTAATTGGTCCAAGTTTGTGGACACGGGGATTGTTTTTGAGAGCTGCTTTGGAGCTGACCCAGTTGGTGTTTGGATGGTTGGACTCTGAGTTCCTTCTTTTTAATGAACTGTCTGATGGGCGCCAGTCCTGATGTGCAACTTGAAATGTCGAGTTCCAAAGGGGGTTCAACGGTTCTTCTCTGTTGTTCAGGCCTCGCAGTCATGCACTCCCAAAGCACGAACCAGTTGGATGTGGGGAACAACCCCCGAGTGGGCACCAAACGCTACATGGCACCGGAGGTCTTGGACGAAACCATCCAGGCAGACTGCTTCGACTCTTACAAGAGGGTCGACATCTGGGCCTTTGGGCTGGTCCTGTGGGAGGTAGCTAGGCGCATGGTGAGCAATGGTAAGTATTCGGGACTCTTGTCGTTGTTTTTAAAGCGTGTTAGGCAAATACCTGACTGCAAAGAATCTGCCGCTGAAGTGCGCAGGGTGTACAGCAAAATACTGGACCTCCAAAGTCTACTTGTTCTTGACACATTGCTGCCTCCTTTGAAGCTGTTGGTAAGCTGGGCGCCAGAATGAACTACTGGTGTCAGCTCTGTTAATGTAGAGGGGGGAAAAAGGGGTCCCTTGCTAAATCCTAAATAGTGATGAGAAATACTTTGTCAAATAGTCAGCTAAGCTAAAACGTTAGACCGTGAATTCGCTGACCTTTTGTATGTGCCATTGAATCACAGTGAATGCTTTTAGGTGTGTTTCACATGACAAAACCTAAGGAACAGAGGAGGAAAACGTAGAAAGTTAAGAAGTGAAACAGTTGGGATTCAGGGATGCTCTTGCTGCGCCAAGTGAACCACCCCCAGAGCAGGACTTGGTCACAGTACAATGCTGTTTGAAGTGCTACTGAAACAGCTGTTTTGTAGCACACAGCACTGCATTGTTCCATAGGTGAGGGAGTCTGAATTTAAGGACCCTGAAGCTGGGTATCTGCTGGTGTCATTCCTTGTCCTTGTCACTCAGAAGTCCTCTCTGGTTTTTGGACCTTGTTTTGTTCCCAAAGGACTTTGCCAAGAGCCAAAGGAGAGAGAATGAGTGTTTTTGTTGGAGAGGATAAGGTATGAAGGAGCAGTGGGCGGACAGAGGTGGGCTGCCATGAGGTGTGATGGAGAAGACTTGTGGCAGCTCATATAGAGTAATAAAGCCTGGCCCGTGTGCTGGTGGAAGGTCAGGTGTTTGCCTCATGGTGTTCTCCTGCATCATCTTCCCTCTGCCTGTCCTCTCTGGGATGCTGACAAGGTGCCTAAACAATCCTGCCTTGCAGGTATCAAAACTGAGGGTAGGCTCAGCCACGAGCTCATTTAAACCTCCTTATAAGCAGAGATGCTACTCCTCTAGTTCTCAAGAGGTCTAAAATGGAATCTCCTCTGAGAGCAAAAGATCAGGGTAATGTGTG
Source organism: Aquila spilogaster (assembly GCA_024606505.1). Classification (NCBI taxonomy): domain Eukaryota; kingdom Metazoa; phylum Chordata; class Aves; order Accipitriformes; family Accipitridae; genus Aquila; species Aquila spilogaster. The sequence goes on from JANHGO010000364.1 coordinate 37,114, forward strand.
GCAGCACAGGTCCTGCTCTTCTTTTTTTAATCAATAAATATGTATTTTAATATACTTAGTGTGTGTATGGTAGATAATACATACAGTCTTAAGTTGCTACCTCTTAAAATGAAAGTTCTGCATAATGGTACGTATCTAAATATTCCCATGCTGAAATGTTATGTATTTATATGTACAGCTGCAGTAACAGCAGTTCACAGGAGACCTACTGAGCTAATGTTAAACTAGTGGGTTTGGATTGTGCTGGCAGCTTAACCAAGGTAGCAGAAAGCTCAGCATGGACTGCAAACCTACCAAGATAAGGAAAGGCTTTGGAAATTGACTTGAGGCTGAGGTCGGTGCTGCCATGGAAGCTCTAACAGTAATGCGGATACCTCCTGGCATTAGTCATGCCAAGGAGGTCTGAAGTTGAAGGCAGCTATGGTACTGACTCAGCTGTACTTATTTCCCGTTGTTCTGTATTTGGGGCTGTTGCTCGAAAGTGATTACATTTCCTTGCACTGATTGGAGGTGCAGTAAAGATTTTTCTCTCAGAAATCCAAGTGACCAACTGCATGGAACTCATCAGATAACCCTGCCTGATCTGTAGTAAGACTTCGGTGCTTGAAGTGAGCATGCAGAGGTCAAGGCAGCAGGCTCATGTGATCCAGGTGATAAGGTGTTAGGTGGGCGTGAGCCAGGTGTACCTGGTGCGTGCGATGGGTTTTGCTGTTTGTCCCACGTGGAAGGATGCTTGCCATCTGTCGCTTAGTGCGAACTTGAAGTCTGCTGCAGTGCGTCAGCCTGTTGTAGCGTGTGTGTTCCTGGAGGTTGCTGTCATCTGAGCCATGAGTCAGAGTTACTTTTCTTTAGTGGTCTGCAGGGCAGCACCATGGCACCATGATTCTCAGTACCTTTCTGCTGTGGCTTAGCAGGAGGAGGAAAACTTTATGAAACTCCTTCTCCACAACCAGCAGTGCTCGTGTGCTGTCTTTGTGATGCAGCAGGAGCTCCTCAGCAATTCTCACTGTACTTAAAAACATGATCTGAGCCCCCTCATCAGTGTCTTACTCTATGCCAATAGAGCAGTGCTTGCTCACTGCAAAGTGGTTATTCATGGCTGTGGAATGTGCTTCCTCCATGGTGCAGGTCTGTTCCTTAGGTCTTAGCTGTCATTCCCAGTAATGGGATCTTGTTCCATATTGATGTGAGACCCCAAGCTTGGAAGGGCCACTGCTCCATGGCATGTGGTCAGTGTTGTGTCCGCAGGGCTGTACCTGCAGCTTTGGGGTTTGTGGAGGTCCTACATTGCTACAGCAGCACATTCCTGCACACAGGATAAGCTTTCATGTAAGTAACAGATGATAACGGTGGAAGAAACTGCTGCTTTGTGTGAGTTCCATTGCATTTGGTTAGCAAAAAGTCAACTTCTCCAGAGAGAAAAGCGCAGTGTATTGTCAATGATGGAAGTCATTAATGCTGTCCAGAAAATGGCGAGCTATGGGTTGTGCTTAACAGTTTCAGGGCCTCTTGCAGCAAGAGGCTTGTTTCCTTCCCTCTGGAAGTGGGAAAGGGCAGCGTGTCACAGTTCAGGATGGCGATCTTGCTGGGAGGAGGCGTGTGGGTGAGAGGTGGTAGCTTGGTGCCTGTGCCAGCCGGCTGCTGCTGCACGGCTGCCCTGTGCTGTGGTGGATCACAGTGCTCCAGTTACTCTGTTGGAGTAAAGGCAAGACCAAGGTCACTTAGTGTTCTAGTACCATGCTGTACCTCAAATAGCTATCTGTACATTCTCTTGGTTGGAATGCCTGTGTGAGCATAGGAAACTGAAATAAAGCTGGACTTTTTTAGTGATGATCTGGTAATATCTTAATGACACTGGCAGCGCCTTCAGGGCCGTACTGTGTAGCTCTGAGGGTTTGCATGTGAATGGTGTGAAACCACCACTCTTTCCGTACTTCCACTTCAAATGATACAGATGCACACGAGCTTATTTGTGTTCTTAAATCCTCACAGACTTTGTTTTGTGTTCTGGGAGGATGCAGAAGGAGGATACGAGCAAGAGTTGAGCCCTATAGGTGACATTCAGTATATGCAGTTAGTTAAAAATTGCTTGGAAATGCAACGTGGCACACATGGCGTGCATAGCTTGCTGTGAGTCCACATGGCAAACGTGCGTGCTGTTAGTGGCTTCGTTCTGGAACCTCCCTTGGGTAGCCAGGTGTTTGAACTGCATCCTATGCGAGTTATGATTTGCTGAAGACCAGTCCTCACAGACAGAGATTTACAGATTTTTGCAGTGTCTGTGGGATTTTGGTCTTAGACTCCAATAGAACAAGAACACTAAATCCCAAGCACTGTACCAAAGTTTTTGAGAACCATTTTTCTACTCAAGTATATCTAAAGTAATAAAATATGTCCCGAATTTCATGTGCATCTGGTTATGGGCCAGCTGCCAGGCTGCTGAACAGCAGTTTTAGCCTCGTTCTGTCCATGCTTCCACTTTACATGAAGGGCTTCATGTGCTCAGTGTTTCCCCAAGCTGCTGGCCCAAGTGCCTGACTTGGAACACCAGTTTTTAAATTGGCTTCTGAAGAAAGCTGAGCTCCCCAGATCATTGGTGAGCTTAATCCACAACAGCAGCAGTGCTGCACGCATGCCACAGCAAGTAGGCAAAAGGCTTTTAGCCTGCTGGTCTTATGTAACCTTGGGGACGAGTTGACAGAACACACATTAACTTCTTGTTTGCTCCCTTTTCAAAGCGGGATCTTAGAAAATGCATTCAGATACCATTGCAAAACCTATTCCTGAAGATATGTGGTGCCAGTTCCCCCAGGCATTTTATTGTGCTGGTAGCAGAAATGACTTCATGTGAAGCACCACCATGAGGGTCTGTAGATGCTGCCATCCTTATTGGACTCTTTCATGATGCATGAAACAATGCAAAGTGTGTCATGCCTATTGAAAACAGCAGTGCAGGTGTTGAAATGTTATGCTGTTCTAGTAGAAATCTCGGTTTCCTGTAGCATGTAAGCCTCCATGCCTTATGAAAGGTGGCCTTTCAACAAGTGAATTTACTTCTTATTTTGGCTCAGGCATCTCCAAAATGAATATAGCTTTTAATCTGCAGAATGGTAGGAGAAATTGTTGCTGTGATATAAGTGCTGTTCTGTTTTTTTAATGATTGTTTAACACGGCAGTGTGGAATCTTAAAAATATTGTTGTGCTTCTCAGGTGGTTGGGTCGTGTGTGCTGGCTTTGCAGAGATGCTCTTTCACTGACAGCCATTAAATAACGCCTCTCTTGTTTGTATCTCACTAGGTATTGTAGAAGACTATAAACCACCGTTCTATGACCTGGTTCCAAATGATCCCAGTTTTGAAGACATGAGGAAGGTGGTCTGTGTAGATCAGCAAAGGCCAAACATTCCCAACAGGTGGTTCTCAGACCCTGTGAGTAGATGCTCCTGTGTATGGTTTGTAGAAGCTGACCCCTGTCCTGAACTGAAGCCATGCTGTCTGTTCCCACTGACCACCTGAAGCTGAAATGATCTCAGTGCTACTTGCCAGGAGCATTACCCGTATAGGTTTCAGACGTGATGTTGCAGAAGGAAGAAAACTCCATGAGCAAATTTGTGACTTAAATCTGAGCTGTTCTCACACTGGCCCTCCAGTAATAAGAATTAATGATTGTTTTCCAGCTACTCTTCCTTTGTTATTACTCGCTTTCCAGTGTTGTATATACGTAGGGGAAATGAGGCCTGTTAGGCCTGTCTGTGGCTCAGAAGCATACAGACTTGGAACAGAGTTCTGACCCCCCCCCCCCCCAGCCCACGTAATAAGGGACTGTTCTCTTTGAAAGGCTGCTGCTGAACTTTGCCTTCATCACAGTCAGCCGGACCCCTCACGCTGCTGACAGCTGCTTAGTTCCATCTTGCTGATGTGGAGCTTGGTTGGAATCTGTACGACGGGTCCACGTTGGTGGGAGGCCCCACGTGGAGGCTTTTGGTTGCAGACCAGTGCCCCGTGCCAGCTGTGAATGCCGGCCATTTGAAGCTGCTCTGGATGTGACAAAATCTGGACCTTCCGTGGTTTTCTTCAGTGGGCTCATAGGAGTCCGTTTCATTGAAAAGAGATTGTGTTTTCTCAATAAACACCATTTTGACTTGTACAATGATGCTAGTTTGACTCCGCAGTCAGCGCACTGTCCAGTCACTTATTCTCTTTAATTATCAAACTCTATTTTTCAACCCTTGGAACTCATGTATTTTTAAATACCCTGATAGATGATGTGTCAATTCTGTGTAGGCTCTGAGAGCTAGTAATGAGGTAGTAAAGCCATGCTGTGTTAGGGCCCAGCAGCCCCATCTGTTGCTGTTCTGGCTTGCGATTTGTGTGCTTACGTGCGTGTTTTGTTTTTATTCTTCTCCAGACATTAACATCTCTTGCCAAGTTGATGAAAGAATGCTGGTATCAGAATCCATCAGCAAGACTCACAGCCCTGCGAATCAAAAAGACTTTGACCAAAATTGATAATTCCTTAGATAAACTGAAAGCTGACTGTTGACCTTC